>LZPO01055273.1:116709-134025 GCA_001675575.1 Neotoma lepida
AGGTTAACAAATCACTAATGATATATTCGGTTTATTTATGTAGAACGCTCATTCAATTTCTGTTTACTAGGCCATCCACAATACAAGTGACAAGGCTAACAAATCACTGTGTGAAAAGTCATAGAAAGTGTTTTANGAATGTCTTTGTGGCAAGGGCCATGGCTTGCCAGATGGCCTACAAATCAGACTCCTCAGGAAGGCCAGGCATGCTACCTGGGCTATGTTCTCTGTCACATTTCTTGTTAGGGCTCACTGACCATCATGGAAGAAGGGGCTTGGCTGATGCAGTGGTGTGGAGAGTGGTGACAGAGTGATGAGGTAGTATTCATGAGTAAAACTTGATACTGGTCAAGTGAATAGCATTACAGTGTGTTTGAACTTTCTAGGAAGAAGTTATGATCCCTAGACCAGGAATTAGTATTGCAAGAAGTTTCTGACAATTTTGTGTTTGCTGTTTAGAATGATTAAATAATGGAACTTACGGACCTAAAGAGAATGTCTCCCTCAGCATTTACCTTGGGGTTGGACACAAAGGCCAAAGGGGTGTGCATAGTGTGCACTTTCTGCACCAGGGAAGGCTCTTGGGGTTGAGTTGGGATACATACTAGTAGGTACCAGAGCAGAAAACTCCTTCAAGCACAAATAATTTCAGTCTGTTGGATGTAGCTAGAATATGACTTATTAATTGGAACTGGAAAGACACTTAAGGGTAAGAGTAAAAGGTCATTCAAAGTGAATCCACTTATTATGAAGATAAAAATTTCATGGCTATTATGCATAGAAAATTTGATTGAATTTGAAATAAATCATACAACCATGAAAAGAAACCAATTCTCATTTTTTACTTGCAATTATTTTCTAATTCTTAGAAAAACAATGATATAAGGATTTGGGGAGCATTTTCTTATGAAAACCACATAACATAATTTGCTGTGCTTTAGCATAATTGTAAAGTAAGTTTTATGTATTCATTTTTACTTATAAGATATTAAAAGAAGTTTGCACATGTAGTTTGATCTTCTTAATGCTTACAACTGTGGATTCTTTTCCTCTTTAGTTGTGAATTACAGAGAATACTGTCATTCTTATTTTCTGTGGTCTTATGTTATTTAAGAAGTTTCTCAATCACTTTTTTCATTNTTGAGTATTATATCTGTTTTTCAAGATTGCCATGATCTGTGATGTAGCCTGTATGGAGGGAGTATTTGTTGAACTAATTTTAGAAGTGTGCATTTTCTTTAATAATTTTGAATTATGACAATCAATGTTTGAGGATACATATTTTGGTTACAAATTTTCTTTATAACTCTTGGATTTTTAATGTATTTTGTGATGATCACAGTAGTTTCAAGGATAATGAGAGTTTATCCTTCACAGTTTGTATTACAGGGTCTTAAGCAAGGCAAGTTTTTAAATACTTGATAGATGAACTTGTCAATATTATAAATTTATATTCCTCTATGATTTAGTATGATTTCTCTGAGTTTTCCAATGTTATCATTATAAAATTTAGCCCAGTATCTTTTTTATGTTACATTTTATATGGTAATATTTNCATCTAATATGTGAATCATGGTTATTAGGTGTTTGCCTCAAAGAGAACTCTTTGTTCTTCGAAATTAGTAGTAATTACAGAAAGCCTCCACACTGGATAGCATCTGTTCAGGGATCTTTCCCCTCAATGTTATGAGTAATTATCAATCATGGCCAAAGAGTCGGCTTGTAAATTATGAATATTCTGAAGACAATGAGGCATCCTTTTCTGATGCAGAGATAATGCTGGAGTTAATGGAAGCGCCATATGCCTAGAGGGAGATGTCATCAAGACAAACATTTAGTTTGTCAAAGTGACATTTAGATGACTATAAGCAATATTAATCCAGTCATAAGCTCCTGTCAAGCTTAGGTCTGATTTTAAAAGTAGCTATTTTAGGCTTATTTGGTTATCACTGTCTAAGGGAGCACATGGTATAAAACCATCAGACCTTTAGGGTGGAAAGTCAAAGTGACATAAAATTCATCAGCATTTGGAACTCTTCTCACCAACTGTTGAGCACATTCTTTCTGCTTGATTGTTTTTTATTTATTTTATTGTGATATATTAGGGAAAATTCAGTTTCTTTTCTGGTATGTTACTATTTCTGTCCTATGTAGAATGAGGTGTTAGCGAAGAGAGACTNTACAGTATATTAGGAGGTCATCATCCGTAGTCTTTTGATACAGTACAGTCATCTCTAAGGCCCTAAAAGCAGATCTCCTCCAGGGAGGAGCATGGTGTGCAGGAAGACCTTTCACAAGCTGTGCCAGCCTGATGGATGGAAGAGAATTCATTTCTAGACTGTTGACTTCTGTTCTACTCTTCCTTAAATTGAGTTGTCCGAGAACACGCTTCTCCCATGTCCTGACATCATGCAGGGAGTTCTTCCCACACTTTCTTCTGCTACACTGCTATCCTATTTTAGAGTGCAACAAACAAATCTGAATCATTCTTTTCCACCCATGGTCGTTTTGGATATTTTATATGTATGAATCTCTGGAATCCTCTTGTCTCTGTGTCTCCAGCACTGGGGTTACAAGTGCTTGCTGCACACTTGGCTTTTTATGAGGGTGGCGGGTATCTGAACTTGGGTTCTCTTGCTTGCATGGCAAACACTTTACTGACCAAGCCTTCTCCCTAGCTCTTACTATGGCATACTGACTCCAAGTTTCAAAGCCTTGCTCATTAAATACCAGTCCATAGTTTTAACATCAGGCACATTTTAGGTCCCATAACCACTCTTTACCCCATCTATGGTAGTGTATCACATGAAGCTGTATGCTTAATATATCTTGTTTAATTAGATTAGCTGAATAAAAACACTATCAAATGCAAGATTTTTATTTATTTTCACAGGAAATCAGGGGCATTTAAAAAGTTTTAAATTTGAGGCTAGGTAGATGACTTAATGGTTAAGAATACTTGCTGCTCTTACAGAGGACGTAGGTTCAGTTCCCAGTACTCATATCACATGACTTGCAATCAACTCCAGTTCCAGGGAATTTGATGCAGTTTTCTGGCTTCTGTGGGCACTGTAACTGTGTGTGGGCACACACACAGGTATACATATATAAAATAAGTAAAATTTAAAAATTTAAAAACTGAAGTAATTACTTTTGTTGTTGTTATTTTTGTTGCAGAGAAACAGTGTATTTGAGTAAAAACCTTTTAAGCATAAGTTTATTTCATTAGGATAAAATTCAGAGGGAGAGGGAAATGAAATGTGGTTCAAAGACAAAGTTATATGATATAAATATTCCACATTTTTCTACATGTATTTCACATGGTTTATGGTAGGAATGAAGTCTCCATGATATGTAGATTCTGTGGATACATACCAAAATACATGAAGGGGGTGAGAAAACAGAAAATAGAATAGGAAAAGGTTTTATAAATTCTATATTTGTTAAGATGTTCATAACCAGAATAAATAAAAAACNGCTACAACTGAGATATGAAAGGTAAAAAAAAAAAAAACTTGTGTGGTAGTTTGAATGTAATTGGTCCTCATAATCTCATAGCAAGTGGCACTATTAAGAGGTGTGGCTTTGTTGGAGTGGGTATGGCTTCGTTGGAGGAAGTGTGTCACTGTGGGGGTGGGGTTTGAGATTTCCTGTGCTCAGGATACCATCCAGTGTCTCAGTCGACTTCCTGTTGCCTGCAAGATGTAATTCTCCCAGCTACCTCTGTCGCGCCATATTTGCCTCCACTCCACCATGCTCCCCATCATGATGATAATGGACTAAACCTCTGAAACTGTAAGTGAGCCACCCCAATCAAATGTTTTTATTTATAAGAGTTGCCATGTTCATGGTGTCTCTTTCAAGCAATAAAAACCCGAAGACACCTTATTAATAGATACTTTTATAAAGTAGACATACGGATGATCAGCCAGCATACAGAAAGGTGTTGGAGCACAGTAGTCACCAGGGGATTCAGCTCAAAGCTGAAGTGGTACTTGGAGGACAGGAAATTCCGAGTGCTGGTGAGTGTGCAGAAGATTTGGACCCCCAGACCCTGGGATGGAGAAGGTTCCTCTACTTTTCAGAAACAGTAGTTCCTCAAACTGGTGACCGCATAATTACAACATGATATGTACACTCCTGATATGTAAGCAGGAGAAGTGAAAACTTACACCCACACAAAACATCTACACCAGTGTTCACAGCAGCATTGTTCATGACAGTGGGGACAATCCAAATGTTCATCAGTGATACATGGGTAAATGGTGTGAATGTATGATGGACTATTACTCATTCATAAAAGAATGAAATACTGCTGTGAAAACAAATGGGCTGATCATATTATGCTAAATGAAGGGAGTCACATGAAGACAAGCACATGTTGTATGATTCCGCTTGCAGAAATTGTCTAAAATAGGCAAATCTGTAGAGGCAGAAAGTAGATTGAAGGTCTCAGAGTTGATGGATACACACACACACATACACATACACATGCACACACACATACACACACATAATATATATATATATTATATATGATGGGACACACACACATTATATATGTAATGGGACACACACACATACACACATACACATATATATGGGACAAAGGTGCATTGGTGGCTAAGGTATCCATATANATTTCCTTTTTCAGGTAATCAACATGTTCTGTAGTTGACTACTGATGTTTGTAGCTCTATAAACACAATAAAATTCATGGAATTGTATACTCTAAGTGGGTATGGTATATATTATATGTTATATCTCAAATTGCTTAAAGAAATAATGTAATAGTTTTATCTTTAAAATAAAATGTTTATAGAAGCCCAAATGACATGCATTGTGTCATCTAAATAAATTGGAGATGGACTGTTCAGATGTTACACTTAAAGTCTAAAGTATACGCCATAGTTTTGTGCTCTTAAATGATTACTTTTAGCGTTTGTATAGCATTTCATTGAGGAAGCAGAAGATGTTGCCCTTTCTTCTTCTCTGTAAGTGCTTTGTGCATTTTAATGTTTTAAATAGTGATAGCTTTATCATTTTATCATAATAATGGTTAGTTTTCTTGTGTGCAAGAGCTCTACTTATAGAAGTTAGTAGCTTGCCATAATTTTACTTACTCATTTTGTAATGATAGAAACAACAACTGCATGAAACTGAAGCTTCTGGGGGGATTCACTTGTTCTTCTGTTGCTCCTTCACTTGACTTGGTGACGTCAGAGCTACCTAGCTCAGAGCATCTGTTTAATGCATCCCATGGTAATATAAGTAGCAATGTTTTTTTCTTTTTTTGTCATTTTTAAAGACAAATATATTCATGTAGTCTGTTCTTTTACTGCTCTTAGTTTCTTTACATCTAACTTTCATCCTGCTCACAGTGAGCTATGATGATTTGTTTCCACATGTACTATGTAGAAATTTTTAGGATTTATAGCTTTATGGATTTCACTCATCCAGAAGCAGCTTTGACTATGAATCTGGTTGGCATTTTGCAGGTAGAAGAGNAAGGTTCTAAATCTTACAGAGCAGACACGTGTAGATTATGGGTTGTATGTATTCGTTTTGTGTTTGTTTACACACACACACACACACACACACACACACACACACCACACACATACATACATATACTTAATTGCAGTTGGAAGTACAATATGTGTCTTTTAGATCTTTGTCATTTTTTTCCTGATAACCAAGTCTTTTTCTTGAGCAGTGCTGTTTTAACTGTGGAAAATGCTTGTAACTTATGCTTGACTTAATATGTCATTATAGAAATGAATCTTATTTTGAATTATTATTAACAAAAGATTTCCCTTTGGATGCCTTGAAAAATGGGTATCTCCTTTAATAGCTTTTTAAAATCTAGGTTTTCCAGGTCTGAATTAAAAGAGGTTTTGAGCCGCTGGAAGGTGTGGGCAAAGTGGTTTGGAGTGTTTTCTGTCTAGACTTGATAGTCTTGCTTAAATAATTTGTAAGGAAAATTCCAGGTATTTTCTTTCCTTTTAAAGTAGACCTAACACATGTTTGGTAGCACTTAAAATGAATGTTTTAGACAGCTACAGTTTATTTATAGGTGAGCAGGAAAATGCTACATCTTCTGCCCAGTTCAATACCCAAGGGCCCATCCTTGACACGTTGGCCAGAAGAGCAAGGGAATGTTCTTTCTTGAAAGCATGTTGTCCTACTTTAATTTCCCTTCCATGTCATGCACACTGAGAGTAATTAACAGGCACTCACTAGACTTCTTTAAAGCAGCTGCATCTGGGAAGTACTTTCTTGGTCTCAGAAAGGGTTTGGTCAGTGGAGAAGAAAATAAAAGCTGACATTTATGGGTGGAGTCAGGNGGCAGGAGCAGCCAGTACTCTGACAGCATCTTACTTCTGGGGCCCTGCAGAGAGTTAGTGAAGTGAAAGCTGACTTCTTTTTATTTCTTTAACCTTGCCATTCTCCCTAAACACTCAGAGAAAGGCAATTCCATCACATCTCATGATTCGCCAGGCTTTGGCAGGAAGATGAGCAGCTCATGGGCATCTCCNGTTGTTGAGTTTATATTGAGACAGCGCTCTGTCCTTAATTAGTGAGAGGCACACTGACTGTGAAAGACCTTTTCCTCCAAATGGTGATTTTTAACGCTTGAATGTACACGTGAGTGTCTTAAGCCCAAAGCCAGGCCCTGGATACTCTGAATGGATGGCCTTATAAATTAGTTAAAGAATAGCTCAAATGTAAACCTGTATTTTTCTAGTTTCTTTGTGAAGCTTTTTTGTTTTACTTTTAAAGCATTAAAAATATAGTTTAAAATAGCATATAATGAAAAATTTCTTGCTGTTTCCTAGTCTACAGTCCCTCTTCCCTATAGGTTACTATGAACAGGTCTCTTATACACATCTAGATGTGTATAAGAGACAGGTCTTACTTTGATTTTCTTCCTAACAATGTTTTGAAAGATGCTTTATATTATTATATGCACAGAGGCAACCCATTCAGTACTTAGCTTTTTTTTTTAAAGATTATTTTATATCACTTAGATGGATGTTTTGCCTGTATGTAGGGCACCACATGAGTACAGTGCCCATGGAGGCCAGAGGAAGTCATCAGACCCCTAGGACTTGGAGTTATAGTTGTTAACTGCCATGTGGGTGCTGGGAACCCAACCTGAGTCCTCTACAAGACATCTCTCCAGCTCCAACATCTAGCTTTTATATACATTTTGTCCTTACAAGTGTAGGTGAGTGGACAGCTTTGTTCCCATTTGTAAATACTGAGTGTGCTATGGGCATGTAAAATTTTAAGGAAATCCCAAATCACTTAGTGATAGGAACATGTTCCAAGTGTGTTGTTAAGCAGTCTCATTGTTACGTGCACTGCACAAACTCAGATGGCTGTGACATTACTGTGCAATTTAGTCTGTACTTTTGTACCTAAGTCTGCCATTGATGAAAAGCCATTGTGTGACAGGCACAGGCCTGTGTATGATGCCCAAATTGCTTACTTTTACCCTCAATGTTCATTTTCCTAACNTTTCCTCTCCTGTTTTCTGAAATGTCAAGATTTCCCGAGTAGACACACGAGCACTTGTGATCTCCTAGTTGTTTCAGGGGTGAATTACTTTAGTAATGAAGCTGAATGTCTTTCCTTTTTGTTTTGAAACCATTTCCTCCCCTGTGGACTCCAAACTACTTTTACTACTTATTTCTACTTGATAAGATGTGGTGTGCAGCTTTGATGGGTAGGGGCACTGAGAGGCTTGTGTCTTCCAGCTTCCTGCTGCTAGGAGCTCTGGAGGTTATCTGTCCCCACCTTCCAGTCGGGTAAGAACGATCTGTGTGACCCGATCTTTGATCATTTGCTGGAATGTGTCCAGCATTAAGGGGCTTNAAACCCCGTGAGCATTTCATTCATGTTGGCTTCAACTGATAGAGATTTCAAGGTGTATTAAAAGACTAGTTGAATAGATAGAGAGGGTGGAAGCAGCTGGCTTCCTTAAATAAACGACATTAGTGGAGCCATAGCATTCTTTCAGGTCCAACTGTGAGTCGAGGGCTGATATATGTTTAAATGGATTTCACTCAGTCAACTGAAGAACAAGAGAATNTAAGCACGTAGCACCCCTTAGAGTACGTTAGTTATGTACTGAGACACGGTAGGAAAGTTATCCCTGAACTTAATATGCCTTGAAGCAACTCTGACATGTGTTGTCTCACAGAACCCTGTGTGGCAGGAATCTGAGAGTGCCNAGCCTAGTGTTTCTGGCTCTGGTGTCTCCCACAGATGTCAGTTTGCGCTGTAGTGCTCTGAAGGCCCGACTGAGCCAGGAGGACTGTCTTCTCAGTGACTCACCCATTGGCTCTTGGCAGAAGGCCCCAATTCCTTGCCACATGGATGTCTCTGTGGGGCTGTCCAAGTATTCTGTTGTGGTGGCTGGCTTCTCCCAGAGGGAGTAATCCAAGAGAGAAAGCCATATGCCTTTCGTGACCTTGGAAATCATGCACTGTCATTTCTTCAGTGTCCCCTTGGTCACACACATGATCTCTATTTAGGGTGGAAGGGAACTCCTGTATCTACTAAATGCCAGGAAAAGTATGATCCTGAGGGTTTTCCTGAAGACTGGCTACCANTTCCTCAAAGCCTTACATCTCTCCCTCCTGCCAGACAAAAAACTCATGTTGCTCATGTTTCATCTCAGTAGAGTCCAGATCTTTGAGAGGGATCAGNAGCTGTTTAAACAGATTTTGATAACTAGGAATTCATTAAAAAATTTCCTTTATTGGAAGAAATTGTTGGAATTTGGCAATGTTCTCACTTAGAAATTATGTTCTGTCCTGTGGATATTTTGGCCTGAATTAATAGAAAATAAATTTATCATCATGGCAGAGGAATAGATGATTAGTGCAGTATTTTAACTTNGTTTTATTCAGAAAAAAATGTGTAACATTTATTCATTCTCAAATTTGTGGCTGAGGTTCTGGAAAACCCGTATTGAAGGNTTGTCAGGCCAGGGAGTTGGAATCCAATAGGGAAATANGGACATCCAACTATACTAGCTGGCCAGTTGTGGTTTTAGCTTCAGANGTGCCATTTTAGACTTGGTTGTGTGAGACTGGGACTGGAGCTGTGCAGACTATGATTTCCAGATTCCTCCTCCATCTGGATTCCTATTTACTTCCAGTAGGAAGAGGCGCCCCATGAAGACTCAGAAGTAGAAGGCAGGGGACCAACAGAGAACAGACACAAATGCTCTTTCAGCTCCTGTTTGCATCTAGCTCATAGCTTCTTTAGGAGCCAGTGATACCTCGGCCCCTCACTAAAGTGTGAAGAGCTGCTACACTCTGTTGTTCCCACTTTCAACACCTAGATNTTGTAATTCCATAGCTTCCTTTGTGTTTCTTAAGCCTTTCAACTGCTTCTAGCAGCTACTAGTATCTGGTGAGCAGTGTCCCATTTTCACTTTTCCGTCCCCACACCCACGTGACCAATTTCCTCCNTTAAATGTCTATGTTTAAAATTGCCTATCATGTGAGGGTTTTGCTTTCCCACACACCGAAGCAGCTAGTAAGATTTCCAGGTACATTATCCCTGACAACTGCAGAGGCATGTTTGCGGCAGTATTTCCTTTGTGTGTGTCTCCTGCAGCAGGCCTCCAGTCTGCTTCTGATGGCTCCGGAAATACAGGTATTCTGTGGTGCTGGGTAGCTTTGTTATATCTATTTAACCCGGGAGCTTAAAAAACAAAGTCATCTCCCATCACCGTGGACACATGAAATAAATCCTGTGTGCCACCAGCCCTGGCCTGAGGGCCTGCTCCTGGGCTTCTTCCTGATGCTGCTCAGTGGCCTCCAGCTCACCAGTGGGCAACTCCAGGCCCAGACTCACTTCCTCTCATCTTTTTTATTTTCCCCAAGACACTTATCCCTGCTTTGCCATCTGCTTTATTTCCCCTTTCTGTTTGCAAACCCTAATTCCCTCTTTTTCTTATTGTCCCCAGTTGGAATGATTGATAGTTTGTGTATATTAAAATTGGAAGCACTTGCTGAGAAGGTATATCTGCGGAATGACTTGTACTTTACATAAGGATAATGGCGCGAGGAAGCATAATTATATCAACTCATGAATCAGATGAGTGCATTATAGGCCCAAGGAAACAGCTAACAATGTCATTAATGGTACTTCTGTTCTTCAGGTTAGTGGGTTGACACAGCCTTTCTATGTCTACCAGAGGGGTTTCATGTGTCTTTACTGTGTACTTACCTTTTAGCATGGTTTAAAAGACTCTATTTTAGGCAGGTCCATTTTGGGACATGACAGTGAAGTAAAATGGCCTGGCACTTGCCTATCTTGAAAGACCTTACTGTGTAGCTAGGGAGAGAGGAACCACATATAACAATGAAAAGGGATGTGAACAAGTAAACCCTGATGTGATAATACTGTGCTTAGTTAGCTACATGCTGTAGGGAAGACAATGGTGCTTCCTATACACAGGCTCTGGACACTTAGTTGTTTTGTATTTATACTGCAAGCTTGTTGTATTTTACAAGAGGTGAATCTGAGGCTAAAATGTCAACTCCTGTGCCCAAAGACATACACCGACAGAGCAACAGAAGTCAGGATTTTGACTGGATTTAGTCTGACGATTATAGTGAAGATGCCTCCTTCCTGTGGCTGTTTGTTTCTGTGCGTGTTTTGAGATGGTCTGACGTCTCCTCTTTGTGTCTTTTCCATCCTGCTCTGAGCTCTGGGTGGCTAATCTACATGGATTTCACCAATGAACACCCATGCACAATGTCTTGCAGCCAGATTTGACCAATGAGAAGCATTCAGGAGCTCAGGGGGTGAGTGCAGGAGAGTGGATGTTTATTTCTCCTGCTCCTTTGTCAGCTGGGCCTCTTTGCTCTATAGCTCTCCCTGTGTCCCTCTGTGTCTCCACTCTCCCATCTCTCTCCTTTATCACTTGTTTCTTACCTGGAAAAGTGGGCAGCCTATTTCTAATCCCAGCACTTGGGAAGCAGAAATGAGGACCGCAGGGAAAGCTGGCTAGCTAGACCAGGCCAGTATTGATGAGCTCCAGGTTCAGCAAGAGACCCCACTTCAATATGGAAGGTGGAGACATTCAAGGAAGACACACAGTGTGATCCTCAGGCTTCCATAGGCATGGCATGCACACACATGAGCATCTGGAAACACATGTAGCTGCACACTTGTACAGCTACACACATGTAATACACGTTTGCATACATGTGAATACAACCACGCGCATACCACACACATGCAAAAAAGTCTCGTTTGTGACATTGGTTAATTACTTACTGGGAAATGCAGATAGGAGTTCCTAAATTAATTGCTTATTTCTGCCAATATGTGTATTAACTTTCACTTAGCCAAAATTTTGAAAAGTTCCTTTCCTTTGTTTAGGTTGATACAACTAACTGTAGCTTGGTTTTCAGAACACATTTCACTAGAAAAAAGTTCACCTTAAGGGGTGGCCACCAATAACATTCCTGATTGNCGCTTCTATACCTATAATCCATATGAGGTTCTTAAAAAATTAATTAATTAATCAATCAATTAATTGATTGATTAATTAATTAATTAAGTGAGACAGGTTTTCTCTGTGTAGTCCTGGCTTTCCTGGAACTGACTTCATAGGCCAGGCAGGCCTTGAACTCAGGGATCTGCCTACCTCTGCCTCCCAAATTCTGGGATTAAAGGCACGTGCCACTAGGTCTGACTTGAAGTTTTTGATTTTTTAAAATTATTAGAGTTAATCTTTGGGAGCACTGTAGGCTTATAGAAATTTTGAGCAGAAAGTACAGCATTTTCCTATCATTCTTTCTACACCTCCTTCCCTGTTGTTAATTCTTAGTGTGGTACATTTGTTTTTGGTGAACCAATATGGTCATTACTGTTAACTCCAGGTCACTCACCTTAGCGTTCACTCTGTGCCACACAGTTAGGGGTTGGAAAATGCATGATATGCCTTCCCCATTGCAGTATCAACAGACTAGTTCAAGTGCCCTGGAGAGTTCTTGGTGCTCCACCCATTCTTCATCCCTCACTCTTGCCCCTGAACCCCTGCTGACAACTGGTCTTTCTCTTGTCTCTATAGCTTTGCCTTTTCTAGAATGTTACATATTGTATATTTGAATATTATGGTACGTAGTCCTTTCAGACTGGCTTATTTCACCTAGTGAGAAGCATTTAAGTCCCCTCCAAGTCTTTTTGTGGCTTGGCAACTAACTTCATTTTAAAAATAAAATCTCTAAGTGACATTCTTTTGTCTCCATGTTCCACAGTTCATTTATCCACTCACCTATGGATCGGCATCTTGGTGGCTTCCAGGTTTGGGCAGTCATGAATGAAGTGGCTATCAACATTCTTGTATAGGGTTTTGTGTGGACATGAGTTTTGGATTGATGTCCTAGATTTAAGGTGGAAGTGGAATTTGGAAAGGAGCATCAGTTTTTAATCTCTTCAGCTGTGATAACAGCTTGGCTGGCTGGACAAGTCTAGCAGTGAGCCTACAGTGTAGTATCAGAAGGTAGCTTGGGAAAGGAAGTATTTTTTGGAGCAAATTGCCTGTTTTCAGATGAGAAGTACAATTTCTAATCCCGCAAAAGGACTTTTTTGCCATGGGCAGATACTGACTTACTTGNTAGCCACCCTTAAGCTTAATTAAATTATTAACTAATCAGATATTTATGTATAAGCTGAGAATTAGAGTTGAGACACATGCTGATTATCTGATATAAGTCAGCATAAACACTTACCTGCTTCCTAAGCTTACATGAGTAATTTATTTCATAGTGAGAGCTCTACACGTATTTCACATGCACATCTGGAGTATGACCACATCTTTCGGATGCTGATGTGACTCTTGCTTGCTGTGGAGTAGGCAAAAGGGCATTCATTCTTTGTGATTTTCTGTGGCCATTAGTAATTCTGCCAAGGGGTTTGACATCCTGGGACTTTGCCAACCTTTCTTCAGAGAGGTTGACTCATGTTGAAAGATCCTTGGAGTTTCTGTGGTCTGTTAAATCTTCTGGGTTGTTGCCTGTGGTTTGAGCCAGAACACATACATTCCCAATGGAAAACTCAACTTGGAGTGGCATAACTCTTGTAAAACTACTTCAGCTTTTTTGTATGTGAGAGAATAGCAAGCCCCTCTTGCTGCCTGGGAATCTTGAAAGCATAGATTAGCCCATCTTTTTAGAATTCTTAGAGTGCTCAGGGGAAAGTGCTTTGCACCCGCTAGGCATAGTTACTGGTGTATTACAGCTGGAGTAAGGCAACCAAAGTGCACCGACTTGAAAACCGAGTGCTTACCCTTTCTTGCAGGGCCTCCATTTGGTTCCTTCAGAGGGATAATTCATTTTGAATGTGAAGCATGGGAGCCGCAGTGGGGGAGTTTTAAAATTATTACTCAATGTTCCGTCCTAAGTCGGACCTTATTATTTTGGCATCTGAAGCTCAATCTGTCATATACAGTGGCCTAGGATCTTGCTGAACCTAAGATGATGCAAATAAGTTCTCATTCTAGTTTGTGGAGGGCTCTGAGCTTCTTGAGCTGGTCACGCACAGTTCCTGGGAGCATTCCAGTGTTCAGTGCTGTCCATGTGGCTGAGGGAAAGTGAGTGGCAGCGAGGAACAACTTTCTACTTCCTTGTACTTGCTCAAAGTCATAAACAGGAAGTGTTCTTATGCTTATATAACACACCTAGAAATAGTTGGGAAAGTCTATTTTGTAGACAAAGGCTGGCTAAAAATGATAAAATTTCATTGCCCTTGGAGAATTAAGCCTCCTGTTGACATCAGCCAGGTCATGCCACACAGAAAGAGGTATTTCAAAATGTTTTCTAAGAAATTTATTGATAAAAATTAATGCCATAAGCATTTGGTTATTAGAGATTGCTGCCTCTTGCTTACTTAATTTCATCTTGTGGAATGAAGAGACCATCGTAGTTTTACATGTTGAGAGAGCTTATTCAGCAATCTGGATCATTAACTGTGATTAGGACTTTAGTTGCAACTTTGTTTATTTTTGTTTTTTGCTCAGTCTCCCTCCCCCATTTTTTTCAGATACTCTCAGTGAAATTTGTTACTTAGTCTTTTCTTTATATTTTTATTTTCCTTAAAGAACCTTCGATAGGGGTGCTAGGAACTTAAGCTACAATAAAGGGCTTAAAGTGAGTATGAAATGTGGTAGTTAATTTGAATGTCTACTTCTCTTAGAACAGTGATGGCAGAGATGCTCTGGATCCATGTTACTGATCAGTTTTTTAGATGATCTAGACCTGTGCTGTCTAATAGTGCAGCCCTTCTGTGGTTCTTACTGCCCAGTCTCTGAGAGGTGGCTCTTGGACTGAAGAACTGAACTTTTAATCTCAGTTCATTTAGATAACCACATGCGCCTAGTGGCTGCTTTGGCCAACAGCGCAGCTCTAGGGAGTAATTTGCTTTCTCCAGCCGTTCTCAAGAATTTATTGTCTCTCTAGTTACTTCATGCTAAGGATGTTGCTGAATATTTAATTTATACCACAAATAAGAATACCTCGAGCTCCTGGTATACTGTAAGAAAACCACTGTGAGCTCCCGTTACACTGTAAGAAAACCAGGGCCCACAGAACGTAAGAAGCTTGGCCAGGCCATAGAGCCAGTGTATGTCTTTATTTTTGTTTTGTGACAGAGTCTAGTTTTTTTTTTTCTTTTCTCCAGTGACAGGATCACTTTTTAGCCACCATTAGTTTATGCTTTTCTAATACTTTATGATTAGATTACAGTTTCCTGCTACTTTCATCACCCTAAAATGAAGTGCCAGATTTGATGTCATTCCCCTCTCTCTCCACTGGCAACTGTTTCCTTCATTTTTGCCTCTCAAGATTTCCTGGAGTTCACATAAATGATGTCAGGTACTGCCTTGGCTTCTCCAGGCTGGTGTTGCACAGTACTCTAGCCTGGAGTCTTAGAAGCATTGTGTATTTACTAGTAATAGTTCTTGAGGCTGGAGGTGTGAGATGGTGACATCAGCCTAGTCAGGTCCAGGGAGGGTGCTATTCTAAGCTGCAGAACTCCTGACTTCCTACAGTGACCTGACAGAAGGGATGCTTTGCTCTTCTGTCCACCTAATAAATGCATCAGTGCCACTCATGAGGGTTCTACTCTCATGATTTAATTGCTTTCCAAAGGCCCCATTTCCTACTACCATCCCACCAGAGATTAGACTGAAATGTAACGTATTTTGAGATCTGTGCCATAAACCTTCAGACCATAGCACTCACTAAATGGGTTTTAATTTGAGGTTGTACTCAAATGCCATAATTTCAAGGTTCATGTATACCATTGCATGTATCAGTCCTTCATTCCTTTAGGTAGCTTAATAATACTCCTTGTGTGGATATTCCATGTTTTGTTCATTTATTACTTGATGGATATTTAAGTTTTCACCCTTTTCATGNTCGTAAGAATTGCTGCTATAGTTTCCTCCTACAGCAGATGANAATGAATACAGAAACCCACAGCCAGACATTATGCAGAAAGTGNGAGANCTTGGAAACACTCAGCCCTTAGTGGGATGTCTCCATCAAATCCTTCTCCTCAGGGCCCAGGGAACCCCACAGAAGGGGAGGCAGAAAGAGTGTAAGAACCAGAGGGGATGGAGGACACTAAGAAAGCAAGGCCTTCCAAATCAACATAAATGAAGCTCATATGAACTCACAGATACTGAGGCAGCATGCACAGGGCCTGCACGGGTCTGCACCAAGTCCTCTGCATATATATTAAGGCTTCCAGTTTTGTGTTTTTATCAGATTCCTGAGCATATGAATGAGTCTCTGATTCTTGTGCCTTCTCTCTGGCTCTTTTCCTTCTGTTTGTCTTGTCCAACTCAGATGTGATAGTTTTTCTTTTATTATATCTTATTTTGTTATATTTTATTGTTATCCCTTACAGCCTGAGAGACGGAAAGGGAGTAGATCCGGATAGGAGGGCAGGTGGGGAGGAACTGAGCAGTAGAAGGTGGGGAAACAGTAATCAGGATATATTATATGAGAAAGTAAAATATTTTCAATAAAAGGAAAAAGAATTGCTGCAGTGAACATACCCACATAGGTGTTCATGGGGATTACAGTTTTATTTTGCTCATTTATATTTGTGTTATATGTAGGTAGCTCTTTAGTATTTCTGAGTCAGGGGTAAGGTCTCCCTCATGCATGCTTTTTTCCCANCCTAACAGTCTTAAGTAGCTTTGCCTGTCCTAGAACTTGCAATGTTGGCCATGCTGGCCTCAAACTCTTGGTGATCCTTAGAGTGCTGGTTATAGAAGTATGCCACCATACCTAGCCAAAGGTACTTTCATTCTAGTAAATGTAGCTGTACCTTCTTTCTTTATGGTGACTCCTGTTCAGTGACAGATCAGGGGTAAAGCAAACTGTAGATTTAAGAGAAGAAAAATCAGTGGATAATTGAAGACTATCAGTATCTCTCCGTTAGTTCTGGTTAAATTTTATGTTTTTAACAATCAATACTTCTGGATTTGTACAGTCACTGTTAAACATTGGTAATTTAAGAAAATGCATGNCTACTTTCCNTGTGTATTTCTCTGTCTTTCTGTTTGCTTTATGTGTTGCTTGGATAAGTGCCATCCTCACTGTGACATGGACAGCAGGAGTCAGTAGGTAGAATATCAGTTGAAACAACAAACTGCACTTTTGCATACTCAAGAAATCTGGAAAGAAATTGATGAGCTCAAAGCAGGACAAAAATCCCTGTTAGTTCCTAGCATTTTCCTGTGCCTTGCTCTGCCCTGCCCTGAGGATTAGGCCAAGTGCCTCCTGCTGGTCTGTCTACCACTCTAAGGCAGGCTAGCTTCTGTCTGGTCAACAAATGGACATTTGTTGCTGAAATGACAGAAATATGAAACTGCTTTTCAAAATAGCTTAATAATTCCTTGTATATTTCCAGAAATGATTTTATTAAAACAAGGATATGAGAAACTTAGCCCTATAAGAACATTACCCCCAAATGTAGTACAGTTAGCTAAAAAAAAAGGGGAAAAAACCCTATACACTTGGATATTTTGATTTACCCTATCTTATCAGGGTTCATTAGTTATACAAACAATGACATGAAGCAGAAATGAAGAAAAGTGGCCTGTAATGGATCAGAGGGCTGTGGGAAAGTTCCAGTAGTTCAGAAAGGGCCCAGCTATCTGAGGCCCTAAGAGGGGTACAATCTGGAGATGATGATGATATGGTGTGTGTGTGTGTGTGTGTGTGTACATGTATATTTGTATATGTTTGTGTGTATGTTTGTGTGTATAAA
>LZPO01055274.1:0-26728 GCA_001675575.1 Neotoma lepida
ATTTAGCTTTATTGTGCTGTAATACACAATGGTGTCTCAGCCTTTTGGCTATGGTCAAGGAAAAATATGACTCACATACCATAAGACTCACCCTTTTAAGAGGATACATACATATCAGTGATTTTTAGTACATTTAGAGTTGTGCAACTATGATCTTAATTAACTTAAAATTTTTCATTACCCATGACATACGTTTTATTAACAGCTTACCATTTTAAATTGTGGTTTGGTGATAAAACTGTAAATCTGTGTATTAAGAGGCCCACTCCACCACACATGACCCAGTGGGCTGCTGGGTCCCTGAAAGCAGGGAAGCAAGGCTTGGCCAGTGCTGCTGCCACACTTGCCTGCTGTCTGCTGTATCAGAGTGTGTCAGCATAGCTGCACTACTCTGGGATTACTCTCTCCCACACAGCTCAGCCATGGACGTGAACATGCACAAAATCCTTCATCAGTTTTGTTGGATGATGACAGTGGACCTTTCATAAGTACTGACCTCAAATCGCTGGGCATTCTAGTGGAATGGAACCTCACAACCACAGTCATTGTGGCAGTGAGTTGTGCATGTGTGCACAGTAGCTCACTAGCCATAAAAGCTTCTAAGTTTGAAATCAGATCTTCCTGGGCTCCTTCAAGAAGTTCTCACCTGGGTAGTGTCAGGCATGCCTTAAGCCAGTCAAATATTCCCAACCCACTGAGCTTTGGAGGGCAGGGGCTCAGATTTTCAATCTGGGAAGAGGGGAAAGTTCTGGAAATGGATGGTGGATGATAGTTACACAACCATGTGAAAAAACTTAAGAGNTTTTAACTTGTATATGGAGATGGTTACAATGGTACATTTTGTGAGAGATATGTATTTACTACCATAAAACAAAACAAAAACAGAGCTATCACTCACCTTTGAAGTTGCCAATGTACAGGCCAGGCAGGATCTGGAAGAGAGAGAGACACAGGCATGACTGCCACAGGATGCCAAGTGGACAGTGTTGCTGCCTAAACAGGTGAGCCTCTCACAGGGTTTCCCAGCCAAGCCCAGGGCCCCTCACCTACCATACCCAATTCCCAGCACTGCCCTGAGCACAGCTACTGAGGAAATTTACTCAAAGGGTTAGACTGTAACCTTTCAACTCCCTTCAGTTCCCCGAGCTTAGGGCCAGGATGGCATGGTGCTCTGGGCATTCAGAGAGAACACCACCCTTCTCCCCACTGCACTTCCCTTACTGCCTTGACAAACATGCCCTCGATGCCAAGATCTTTGTACATAGTGTCCACTGCCAAGTGCCACTAACAGCACCACAGTGTTCTGTGACCCCATTCAGTGATGCTATGGCAGCCCTGCTTCTCTGCTGCACTAGAAAATTCCCCATGCCCCCATGAAAGACTTCAAAGGAGTAAGATGCTATCTAGAGAAGGTATTTTTCACAAACACCTGATGATCTTCAAAGTACCAAGCAAATCCTTCTCAGTCTTTTGCAAAGACAGTGAAATCCAGTTACAAAAATGCTCTGGAAAATAAAATTATGTCCAGTGACCTCCTTGCCAATTTCCAGCTGCCCTTGGCTTGCTGGTTCTGCACATACATAGATGGCCTAGCCACACAGTCCCCCTGTCCCCTGCCTCTTCAGGGCCAGCCTCTCAAGCTCCCTATTTTTATGAAGCAGAGGGGAACAGGTACCATAGCATTCCTGTTGTAAAACAATATAATAATGCATGTTCACCTTGGAGATGGATCAATCTGAGGTTTCCTGGCAGCTTTTGGCTGCCTGGAGCCTTTCCCCCTTCATCTCCCATTCCTTAGGTCTCCCGTCTTTATTAGGATGTGACAACAAGTACTAAAGGACACATTCAGAACATGGCTTTTTTGGTTGAGTTACACATCCTGTGATACTAGACCAACAAATGACCACAGTCCATCACAATTCAACTATATGGAAATGGAGATGTTTACAATCAACGCTGAGAAGAAAGTTATACATGTTTGGGATAGAAGCAGCCATCACAGGCCTAACTATACAGTATAGGAATGAGACACAGGTGAATGGTGCTTAAGTACAAATGCTATGAAAATACCAAGGGTCTGTAAAATAGTAGATTATGATTGCATTAGTGGACTCAGTCTGCATGTCCTTGCAGCTGTATTAACAGGTACACCAGTCACCTTCTGGGATGTGGATGAGACTGGAGAAGGTACCCATNAGTATAGGGCTGAGGATTAAGACATAGAGGAGCTTAATCCTGATAGGTCTTTCTGCCAGGGCACAAGATTTACATTTCTTGCTGAAAGCTATTGTGAAGTTAAACAGACCATAAAGAGGCTGGCACAACAAATACAAATTTTGGATTTTGGAATTTTTGTTCAGTTGCTGTGAAATCATTAGTTCATATGTATATATGTATGTATATATAATACTAGATGGACTAAGCAGGTAGTATTTACATACTTAGGTATGTGTGTGCACACACACAAACTGTATACACACACACACACACACACACACACACACACACACACACGCGCGCGCGCGCGCGCGCAACAGTAACAAGTAAAGAAAAAGAGACCATGATTTTGAGACAGAGTAAGGGAGGGGGCATATGAGAGGAGTTGGAAGAAGGGAAGAAACGAAGGGGGAAATTGATATAATTATAGTTTAATGTTTAAAATGTTGAAAGAAAAACTATCAACCTTAAAAAATAAAAACAGCGAATCTAAAAAAATGTTCAAGGTTGATTCCTTCTATGGATGTGGAACCACAGATACCAAGGGCCAACTACATTTTTCCTAAATCAGATTGTTTCTGCTATAGATAGATGAGTAGATCCTTCCTCAATGAATAAACAAACAAACATCAACAGCGTGAGAAGAAGCAAAACAAGGAAAGAGGGGCCATAAAAGTCACAGTTAGCAAAGCCTAAAGCAGGCTTAGCCAGTGACCAAAGGCTGTCCCTGTGCCCTGGGTGGCTTCCATGCAGGGGACAGTGACAGTAGCATCTGCAGTGCTAGGCCAGCATAGAAGAGCAGGGGTCCAGAGAGGGGGTAGAGCAGAGCATCAGAGAGAGCAGATAAAGATGCTGTTTACTGCACATAATGGAAGATGGGGATTTTACATGCATTTCTAAACTGTAAGGAAAGAACAGAATGTGTCAGCCATCTTTTAACTGTTTTCTAGACAGGATAGTGAGCTAGACTTTCGTGATCTGCACTAGTAAGTCCCCACCCATGTCTGTAGTTGGATTCTGGCTCTCTTCCACATAGAATTACAAAACAAAAGCAAGGAAGGCTAGTTCCCAACAGATTAAAAAAGTACTTGGGCAAACTTCTTAAGTAGTCAGTTTTTTAATTTAAACATGACACTCAGTGAGTCTGACTCACCTACTTGGCTGATAGTGCTATGGTCGGTAACCCTTGGGCACAGAGAAAGAGAAAAAGAAGTTAATCAACTGGAATGACTTTCCAGCACAAAGATGGCTTGTAGAGGAGGCCGCAGAGCAGTGTTCTTAAGGTCAACACAGGAGAGCAGTGCGAACACAAACAGGGAGTAAGAACAGACATCATTACCCGGTCAGCAGCAAAGATAGGTCAGAAAAAAAGTCTATCATGTGACTTGGGATGTTTTACTTCTCTAGAAGAATAAGTACAGAATTGGTCCTGATCATCTTTGTCCTTTGGAAGCATCATTCTTTCTCTGCCCAGGGGTTCCTTCCAGAGAGGTCTCTTCTGGTCACAAACCCCTTAGCACACTCTCTTCTTTTGTCTTGTCTACTTTCTTTACCATAGCTATCAGTACCCAGAACTTTTATGTCTTTATTTTTGGACTGATCTTGAAGAACTCGGCAGGAGTCTGCTCTATTCTGTTGCTACAGCAGAGCACCAAAGACTGAGCAGTTTACAGAGGGAAGAGGTTTATTTTGCCTCAGTGTTCTGGAATCCCAGAGCATGGCCCCAGCACCTTTTGTTCAGTTTCTGGGGCTTGTGGTGGGAAAGCAAGCTGGTGCATGTGGAAGAGACTGAATTACAACAGCTAACCCATTNCTGGGAAGAAAAGACCAATCCACTGATAAGAGTACTGCCTTGTGTCTTGGGTGCCTCCTAAAGGACCCACCACCTCTCTGCACTGCATACTGAGGGTAAGAATTCAACATACACTTTTGTAGCCACAGACCATGTTCAAACCAAGGCAGGGCATACCCCTTTCCACCATGTGGCACTTTAACAGGGAATTGGTGAGACAACAATAGAACCACAGAGGAACTGACTCTTTGGAAGCCCCTGGTCAGAAAGATGCTTGTCTGTCACCAGACAACATACAATATAACAAAAGCAGAACCCTAAATGGCAGAAGCACTTTGCGATCACATGATCCCAGGGGTTCCAAGCTCCTCTTCATCAGTGTCTTCACACCCATACATTACTCAGCTCTAACATCAGCCTCACCAAAGTGCAAAAATCTCAAATACTTTGCCTCAAAACATACTTACATCCAAATGAATTCTGCTTTGGAGGCAGGAAATGTTTGGAATTTATTTTTAAACATTTCTTAATATTTTAGGATGCTATAAAATCTGAGAACTCCATCCAAAAAGATGTAAGAGAGAAACTCCTGATCAAGCAGCTGGCACAAACCAGAATTTTGAGTGGGGTGGTATCTGGATTCTTCCAAGGTCAAAGGACTTCTGGGTTCCAAATCCAAGGACATTTGAAAAACTTTGGTGAATTCTGTGAATAGACTTCTCAATGTCCTTTGGCCATAGAGTTATGCAGTAATAAAAAGACATATCTAACTGTGCCCTGTGTATTCTTACAACACTACCTTAAGCATCTGTTCTGTGGAATGTGAAATAAAATGTAATGCTAAAGCAGAAAACAGCAGGCATCATAGTACATGCCTCTGATCCCAGCTACCTGGGAGGCTAGGGCACAAGGATCACAAGTTCAAGGCCAGCCTGGGCCATAACAGCAAGGTCTTGAATCAAAATAAATCAAAAAGAGTTGGAGATGAAGCTCAGTGGTAGAGCACTTGCCTAGTGTATGTGAGGACCTAAGTTCAATCCCCAGTACAAAAGATTTTAAAAAATGAGTAAAGACAAGATTCAGGGAGTACAGGAAAACATTATTGTTATGGTGCTATATCTGACCACCAGCCCCAAACATGTTTACTTTCTAAACTGGTGTCCTCCAGGACTAGAACCAATGCCTAGGGGGAGCGTCTTCCTGTTTCGGAATTTTTTACCCCACTACAGGAACCAGCACTTAGCCTTGGCAGCAGCAGGTGTGGAGTAGTACAGCTTAAATGGTGAATGGATGGATGCATGAATAACAAACAGAGCCAAGGTACCTGGTGACGATGGAAACAGTGTGTAGCAGGACAAAGATGTAAGACTTCCAGATTACAACAGTACTTCCTACAGGGGTAAGTCCACTCCTGATAACTACCCAGTCCCAGGTCAAGTGAGATTCAGGGGATTCTAAGATAAAGAACACTACGTCAGAGGCTGGCAACTGGGAACAAGTTTGCCCTCAGGAGAAATATCAAGGACTGAGAATCTGGGCTGCCTCAGTGTAGGGGAGGATGTGAATGCCATCCACTGGGCAGAGGCCTGGAAAGCCATTTAGCTCACTGTGAGTCACAGAGGCTTGCATGACAAACAAATATCAAGGCTAATGTAAACTGGGCAGCTGCTGAGGAACTCTTGTCTACGCTGGGGGCATGTATCTCCTTCTAATGGTAATCCTTTTTTCACTCCTTTATCTTCTCACAGAGAAAGTCATTCTAAAAAGATGTCAGTCATATCCAAGCCTGATGCATTCCTGTACTCATCAATGGACAAATCCAAGAACACTAATCAATCACAAAGCTCATGTACTGCCTGACAGTTTGTAAAAATGTCACCTAAAATTCTCTGTTGCTTCTCCCAAGAATGTGAGTGGTAACTGGAGAGGCCTTGTTCTACCCATTTTAGAGAAAATGAAGACTGGATTATGCTAACCACTGAAGGTCTTTTAGTTTTAAGTATCTATGAATCCAGGGAGGGAAAAATCCGGGTTCTTGACATCCCTGTCCTCTTAGCAACAGAGGGCTTCTCGTGCAAAATCCCAACTGAACAAAAGCAGAACAGGCTTCCCACGAAATGCCAGGACAATATCCTTGCCCAACAAGCAAGGCACAGGAGGAGGAAGAGGCCACTAGACCAACCAGGTGAGTGTTCATGAGCTAAACAATACTGGCAGTTACTGGAGGGCAGATGTCAGAGGCAAAAGGTCCTCCTTTCCTGACCTACAACGGCACAGCTTCTGCCCACTTGTCATTATCTTAGGCTGATCAAGCTAAAGGACGCCCAGAAGCATGTGGGGGCAGCCCTCTGTGATATCATGCTTAATAAAGAGAGTATAATGACATATTGCAGTATTTAAGACTAATAAGAGACAATGAGCACAGAGGTCTCCCTCTAAAAAATGTGTTGGTCCAAACTCCTGAGAAAACTTTGGATCAACTGGCTTTCAGAGACTCCACACAAAAAAAGACATGTATATACAATAGTGTGCTTATTAGCAGAAACATTTATTAGGCTGGTCCCTCAGGCATACCGTGAGACCCTCTGCTCCATGGGTATGAGCCAGACCAACTGGCTCTGAGTCCAGGCTCTGCTCATCAGGTGGGTAACTTCGCCAGCTACTTGTGTGTACAGGTATGTATGTGTATTTGTGTGCATGAACATATATATGTGTATGGGGGTATGGGAACATGTGTGTATATGGAGGGTAGAAGTGGCTAATTTTAATTTAATCATGAATTACTCTACACCTATTTTTGGAGCCACAGTCTCAATTTAGCTAGATCGGCTGACCAGCAAGCCCCTGAGATCCTGCTGTCTCCACCTCTCCAGGGCTGGGATTCTAAGCACNTGCTACCATGTCTGGCTTTTGCACAGGTGCTGGGAATCAAACTCGGATCCTCATGCTTGGTAGTAAGCTCTTTACCACCTCCTGCCCCTAGTTCCTTAAGCTTTGTGTGCCTTGTGTGAAAAACAGGCATGGAATGAACAGCACTTCCTCACTGAGCTGGTGAAGAACAAGCAAGTTACTCCAAGGCAACAAAGTACTACTAAAAGGCCCAGGTACCACAGACTCACTGGCGACTGCAATTCTGGCCAGCTCAGAATGTCTCCTTGGGACTTATACAAAGACAGTTGGAGCTGTCTGCCTTTAACACCTCCTTTATCAATGTCAAACATGAAGGAAGAGAGTGACTTTGTTTTACAATGAATCTTAATCTGTGGTGGTCTTTTCTGGTTACTTTGAAAGATTTTAGAATTTACTTGAGACAAACTGGCAGCCCTAGTCAAAGGAAAGAGACCTACTCTCCTCTAATCAATGGGAACTGGGATCCAAACCCAATTCTACCACCTCTTGCATTGGGATGTAGTTGTCTTATCTAGGCTCCCCAAATCTCCATTCCCAATCTGCACAAAGAGNAAAACAGCTTCCTTAGAGCATGTAAAGTACAAGTACATAAGATGAAGCTCAAAAAAGAATGGACCGCTGCTTGCTCCCTGTTGCTATTTTCTCTCATCTTTAACTGGACAGAATACATAGGCCATTTCCCTTTTGTCCTCTGAATAACAGAGAGGAAACTGGNACAAAGATCTACCATGAGGGCACGAGGGTAAAAACTGCTAGTCCCTCAAAGAGTCAGAGTGGAGTTGACATTGTTTAGTCCATAATTCTTTGCCAAAGATGACCAATTTGTACGTGATGAGAAATTTTGCCCCAAGAACCTCAGATAAACACCTTCTGAGTGTCATTCTTAAATTCTAAGGCACCCACCCATTTTACTTATATTCTTAGAATCACATCTCCAACATTAGCACCTTCTGCTGAATCTGTAAATAAACTCTTCTTTTCTTCTTTCCCCAGCTAGGGAAAAAAGGGAACCCTGTCTGAAGTTACACAGCAATCCACGGGAGAACTCTTACTTCGTCACTGCCTTGACTTGTAATTCAGGTAATTTCCTCTGATTTAAGATTGAGCATGTTTACTCTAGTAGGGATTCACCTACATTTTAGATTCAAATCTACTTTCCCCACACTCTGGAAATTATCTTTAGGGCTTTTAGTCTTCCACCTTGTGAGGCACCCCACCACCACCACCACACACGCACAGACAGGTACAGAGACACAGCAGTCTGTGTTGTGCAGTGGCCATGTAGCAAGTATCTAATGAAAAGTTAAGATTCTGCAGGAAAAGAAGTATTGCACGAATAATTTTACTTATTGGTTACATGTTAAAATGCTTTAAATAAACTCAGTTTAATAATATTCTTAGGATGATCATCATCTGTTCTAAATTTCAAAGAAATTTTACTAGAAAATTTTAAATGATATATCTGGTTCATGTTATATTTCTAGTAGACCAGCAGTGGCCTACTGAGGTCTGTGAAGGACTTCTCTGTCATTTGCACTGGCTTCCTCCCTCTGTCCCCAAAAGCACTATACCTGGCCCATGTTCAATACAGTCAGTATGTGTTGAACCACTGAAGGGCAGAAATCTCTCTGTACCTATAGTTTATCATTTCTACACTGGAAATTGTTTCTGCACAAGATAGTTATGGTAATAAAATAGCCAAGAAATCTATTACTTTGAAAGGTAAATAGCACAATGTGGATATGAATACTACCACTTTTGCTAAGAGGTGTGAAATTAATATTCTTTGGACAATCATTTGCATACCTAAATCTATTCTTTCAATTATAATATAAACTACTAGAAACCAAATGCAGAAAGGGGCAGTGACCACTGGAACAAACTAGAAAGACCAAAGCAAAGCGGAGGCACAACCACAGTCAGTGGGGGAGCAAACAGAGCCCCTAACCCCAGACAGACGTCTCCACTGGTCATAGTGCTGACGGATCCCCGAACTAATGGGAACATAATTCAAGACGAATCCAAAAGAAGGAGTTTTTGTTCACTGGTAAAAGATATTTTCAGTGACTTAAATCCTAGTCACCAAAATACTTGTTCACAACATGCAAACGCGTGGAGACTGTGGAAAGAGTTNAGGAGCATGCACGATTCCACCAGGGACACTTTCAGTCCCCTATCTTGGATCCCTGCCTCAACATGCATTCTCATGGAAATAATTAAATCACTGCGGTGATTTACGTGAAAGGGTGAAGAGGAGGGAAGAGAAGAGAGAAAGCAAGCCACACCATTAGCGCCCATAAACAGGACAGCGAATGTATGTGGAGATGAGGTGGGGGGTGGGGGTGGGAGATATGGCCAGAAGCTCACCAAACCCAAGAATATTTAAAAATACTTGTACAAAAGTACTTGTCTTAGTCCCGGGCATCTACACCCATACTAAGATTTCCCTTTAAACCAGCAAGTTCCTTAATCTTGAGGCTGACACAAATAGACCCCAGAGCACTGTCACCACCAGACCATCCCCAGCCTAGAGGGTGGGGGTGAAGAAACTGGCCCAGAGGGTTTGCACCACAACGGGGTCAAGGAAAGATTTTCCAAAAGGCCTAGTGCGCACAACAGCCAGCCAACAGGTAGCCCTACGGAAGCCCCACAACCTAGGGTCAACCAACTCCAGACACCAAAAGCCAGGTCAGTTCTAGGGTTTCCGTGAACTCCCCCCCCCCCCAAGAGCGGCTTATCTGTGCACGCGCACACAAATCTGGGGAAGAGAAGAGGAAATTACAGAAACCGCCCATCTGGCCCGGTTCACCAATGCTGTGGGTGGCAGGCGTCAAGGGGCCCGGTCTCAAGGGAGGGGGACAGACCACATCCAGCACAGGTCCTGGCTCTCAAAGGGCAGACTGTGCGGGCCGGGCCCGGGGCGGAAGCCTCAGAGAAGGGGCGGCCGGGCCGGGACGTTACCTGGCTCATCCCACTCCCCATGGCCGTGCCTCGCTCGCCGCTCCGCGCTCGCGGGAGGAGACGGCGCGCGGACGGGCGGGCGGGCGGGGCGGCGGGAGGCGGCGCCAGGGCGGCGCTCGTAGCGCGCTCCGCCGGAGACACGGCATGGCTGTGGGCTCTGCGCACGTCGGGGAGAGCGGCCCTCGCCCCCGCGGCCGGACGCCCAGCGCGCACGCGCACCTAAGCCTGCAGTTCGCGCAAGCGCGCCACGGGTGGAGGCGGTCGCTGCGGTAGGGGGTACCCAAGTCCCCAAAGGCGTTTTCCCCTGGGGCTCCCTGATGCCAGTTACCGGCAGCGTCTAGGGCCTTGACTCCCTGGGTGAATCAGGTGCTAAACAGAGCCTGGGCTCGGGGCTCCCCTGTCTGGGTTTTCTGCGCCAACAGTTTTAGGCGGGGGATTCCTGTGGCCCTGCCCCACCCAACCTAGACCGAGAAGGAGCACGCTCTGGGAAAGGTGGGCTAGGTGACTCACTCCTGCAGAGATACGACCCTGGTCTAGGAGAGGAAGGCCGCTGGAGGCTCTAAANGGTCGAGGGTCTCCTACAGGGGAATGTGTTGAGATGACTGCTCCCAGAAAGCCCCTCANCCCACATAGCCCCTCACCCCACATACCTGTTTTGCGATTTTGTCTAGAGTAGGTTGCATTCTAGCATGTAATAAAATTATTTGAGGGCCATCAATCATCCACCTAAATTTTAAATTTCCTTTTACAGGCACAAAAATCCTTCAGCTAGAGCAGTGATTCTCAACCTGGAGGTCAAATGACCCTTTCACAGGGGTCGCCTAAGACCATCAGAAAACACAGATATTTACATTCCGATTCATAGCTAGCAAGATTAGTTATGAAGTAGCAAGGAAAATAATTTTATGATGGGGGGCAGGGATCACCACAACATGAGGAACTGTATTAAAGGGTTAGAGCATTAGGAAGATTGAGAACCACTGAGCTAGAGGTTTCTCGTTTTCATTTTGTGTTCTTGACAATGCCCTGCACTCAGTAGATACTTAGAAAAGTACTTGTTGAATGAAGACATTCCGCGCTTCAAGCTGATGTGACAGGTTCGATTCTGCTAGCCCTGTATCATTTACCCCTCTGTCCACTTGGGATCAGCCTCAGAGGCTGCTCTGCTCTTTCTTAGGCTTCCTAGGCTTGATCTTGCCCAGGGTCCTGTACTCCTGACATCTCAATCCCCAAGTCTTTGCATAGCTTCTTTTGAGGTCTCAGAACAACGGTCGTTTTATAGACTCTTCTTTCCACTAAACCACCCAATCTATAAGGGATACTTCAGGTAGCTATAACATGACTGCATCTTATTTTTTTCATAGCACTTAGGGTCAGAAATTATACTTAATTGCTTAATATTGACCCACCACGTAAGATAACAACCTGAAAAGGGCCTTTCTGTCTTATTCACTACTTTGCCATATGGCCTGGGACAGCAGCTAACACAAAACAGACTAAATATTTGTTAAATCGATTAATGGACTCTTGGCTGAGAAACCAGTGGGGAGGTTCGAAAAACAAACAAAAACCAGAAAAAAGGAAATTCTGTTGAGTTGGCCCAGCTGGTAAAGGTTCTTGCTACCAAGCCAGATGATCTGAGTTCAATCGCTGGAAACCACATGGTGGGAAGAGAGAACCAAGTTGTCCTCTGACCACACCTGTGAGTATACACACACACACACACACACACACACACACACACACACACACACACACATACACACACATAAATAGTAAGCAAACATATTCAAAAAATATTTTAAAAGTTTCTAAAGAGTGCTAAAAAATTGTGGGAAGAGCTCGTTGACCCTGTCTCGTGTCATTTTTCTCCATGTACACTCTCATCCTAGGCAATAAAAGGCATCAGCTT
Organism: Neotoma lepida; assembly: GCA_001675575.1. Taxonomy (NCBI): domain Eukaryota; kingdom Metazoa; phylum Chordata; class Mammalia; order Rodentia; family Cricetidae; genus Neotoma; species Neotoma lepida. The sequence goes on from LZPO01055274.1 coordinate 11,793, forward strand.
CCTCAGTGTGCATCTGCATTGTCTCTGCCCACAGGGTGAGACTGTGGCCTGCTTCTGCTCCTTGTTAGGGGGCTGTTCCTGTCCTATCCCCCTCATGTCTTTTTCCTCCTGGTCACTGGGGCAGCCTGCCCACTTTCCCTCTGTGCCATCCTGCCAGTACGCCATCACACCGGCTGCTCAGGGTCAGCAGAGTTAATAGATTCTACTAGGGGAGTCACATGACCACCTTCTATCCCCAGCGCTTAGGAATATCTTGGGTAAGATGATGCACTTTCTCAGCATTTTCCTCTTTAAAATTCACTAGGGTTCACTAGAATATGAGTTTATGAAGACAATCAGACATTGCTTGTTCTCCTTCACTCTCCACAGGTCATTGTTTCCAGTGAAAGGCCGCTTCTTAAAGCACAATTAGTTCATAAATTGGTACACACACATAAATGACAAACACAAAATGTGTTTTTTTCTTCTGCCATCCATTGGAATACTTCTCTGTGTGCCTATGCTTCTATTATTGTTATTAATATTACTATGATCATAGCTTAGATCATGAGCTCACAGTTCCTCATACCTGTCTCTTGACAGAGTTACACTCTTACCTGCAGTTGCCTTGNGTCTTTCTAGAATACTCACATGCCCACAACTCATCTCAAATCCTTAAATTTCATTTTTGAAAAGAGGAGGAANAGATGATTAACATCAGGAGTCAATAGAGTGTGGTTCTTGTTGTGTGTGCTTTAGAGTTCCCTGACAAGAGTTCCTGTCTCTGCTCATCTCCTACCTTCATTCTAGAAGCTAAACCTCCCTCCCTCCATCATAGCATGATTAGTATCTGGTTTTCAATTCTTGCAGTTCTATGAGTTTTTCTCTCTGTAGCTTCTGACTATGAAAAGCAGGGAAAATCTAAACAAACCTAGTGTATTTCATAACCAATTCAGAATGTGTTTGTTCACTCGTGTCTTCACTTATTCATAAAAGTTTTTAAGGCCAGAGCCAAGTTGATTTCCACTCCATAAAAGGACTGCATCCATAACCTTTCTTCCTACCATTTCCCCCATCCTCAGCATCGCCAGCATCACAGATGTGTGAAGTACTCATGACACAATAAATGTCTTGTGACCAGACCATATTTGTCATGACGTATAAAAGCCCACAAGCAGAAGTTCAAGAGAGCAAGTCAGATCATTAGGTATGCTAANNATTATTTCAGAGAATTCAGAGAAACCTCTCCTGAAGTGAGTAGTTGTGCAATATGCCTTGGCCAAGGCGCTAAAAGGAAAAGAAAGGCTGATATTAGTGTGGAAAGAAGAAACAAGGCAGAGCCTACATGATAGCCTAGCCACAGGGTTGGCCTCTGTAGAGGATGACGTCATCCTTCAGAAGGCTACCTGTTCCCAGCCCTCAGTCAGCCTTCTGAATGTAGTTTCCTTCTTTCTGACAAGAGGCTTACAGAGCTCAGATCACAGAACTTCAGGTATGTGCACGGTGATTCAGAGGAGAGGGGCAAGAGGCCTGGTTCCCAGGTGATTGGGTGGAGCAGTGAGAGGGGCTTGGGATCTAGGGAGATTCTGTCAGGCTTTTATCTGAGAGTTAATAAAGCCTGTTGACCTGTAAAGCCCAGGAATATTAGCAAGACCTAGAAGGAATGAAATTGCAAGCAGATTATTAATCAATGTCCTGCAAGGACAGAACACTAGTTCTTAACAGTAGGTGAAAAATGATGCTTTTTAAAAACACACAAGTCATAGACTATATGCCTGGTACTGTCAGCACAACCAGCCATTGCCAAAACTGTTGTTTCTTGAAGGCAGAGGCCAGTTGTTTATTTACTTATTTGTTTTGGTGTTGATGATTGAAGCCAGGGCCTCACACATATTCTACCACTGAGTTATACTGCCATTCCCAGGAAAAGTTGATGTTGAACTTGGCATCCAGCACACAAAATAGGTTCCTAATCTGAGAAAATTTATATTGGATAAAGAAACCAGGAGATGTTAAATTTCTGTCTTAGATACGTTTCTACTACTGTGATAAGACACCATGACCAATACAACTTATAAAAGAAAGTGTTTAATTTGGGGCTCACAGTTCCAGGTTAAGAGTCTATGACCTCACGGTAGGCTGAGAGCAAGGCAGCAGGCAAGAAGGCAGAGCACAGGATCATTAGCTGAAAGCTTACATCTTGATCCACAAGCACAAGGCAGAGCAGGCTAATTGGAATGGTCTGGTCTTTTTAAACTCAAAGCCTACCCTCAATGACACACCGCCTTTAACAAGGCCACACGCCTTCNTGAACAGTTCCACCAATTAGGGACCAAATATTCAAACATTTGAGCCTATGGGGGCCTTTCTTGTTCAAACCTCCAGTCCGAGGAAATTTCTATTGGATAAGGAAAGAAGCATAGCCAGGATGCTGTTCAATTGTCCGAGGCATGAGTTTTANTAATCGTTCATGCATTTATACACCAGACAACTCTGTCAACCCTGAAGCTACCTGTCTTCCTCCTTCCTCTTCCCACCCTCCCTTTCCTCTTCCTTTTTACTTTCATTTTGTCTGAGATAGCCCAAGCTTGGAGAAAGTTTGTGTAGCCCAAGCTAACCTGCAAGTTTCTCTATAGCCAAGGCTCTCTTCAAATTCATAATTTTCCTGCCTCTGCTTTCCAAGTGCTGGGGGGATGTCTCCCAAGTAAAGAACACTCAACTCTGCCTTTTTTCCCCCCTAGAGCAGTATCAAGTTCCCTAGAGCCATAGAGTGATGGCTCTAGGATCTAGTGGTGACCAAACTCCTATAGACTTGTATTTAAAAAAGACAGACACAACGTGACTCTAGTAGAGAAAAGGGGAGAGTTAGCAAGGAGAAGGAGAGCGGGAAAAGGCAGTAGAAAGGTAGGGAAGAGAAAAGAGGAGGGAGACCGACTCGGGAGGAGAGTGCTAATTTTGCAAGGGTGCTTTCCGCCACTGCTGGGCTCCACTCTTTGGTGCACTGCTGATGTGTCAGATCCCATGGTTTTCTGGAGTTCCGCTCCTTAATAGTCTGTTGTCTGAGCTTTGGATGAAAAACTTTGCCTGACCTAGTCACTTCCATCTTAGATATGTTTCCCTGCAGGGAATGGTTTGACCCAAGCCCTTCTCTATGCTTGCCAAGAAAGGTTCTGCAACAACGAACTTGTTCCTTTAAAATGTATAATGTGTAAACGAAACCTTTTTATGGCTGGTAACTCTATGCCCAAACAACTAGCGATAGCTGAACCACTTATGTCTTCTTAGCCCCTGTAGAATATTTGATTTTATCTTGGTATTTGACAGGACAGAACTGACATAAGATCCAACTTGAACCTTGTTTTACTACCTACCCACCCATCTGCTACCACTCCAACTCACTTGGGCTTTAGACAGCCAGGAGGCTTGTCAACTCTGCCTCTCTTAAATACACTAGGCACAGTCTCTAGACCTTCATCAAACTCTATTCAAACTGACTATAGATGCTGCAATGTGGGGGAGAGTGGCATATCCCCTAAGTGTTCTTGGTCAGAGGACCCCATCCATTGGCACATACTGCACCTGCACAGGCAGCCACCTCTCTGAGACTCACTTCTGCTTCTTCACATGCCCAAAGGGGCCAGAGGCTAGCCTAGAAGTACAGACAGCAAGGGGTGCCTTGGCTCACAGTGGTTCTGGGCAGTGGTTCTGGCTGCCTTAGCCATCTTGCACTTATCTACTGGATGTAAATTTGGAACTCCTCCCAAAAGAAGGGCTTGAGTTTTGTTGTGCTCATTTATAAAACTTATTTGCTCTATGTGAAACCAAAATTGAATTGGAATTGAAGGCACACACACAGCCTGGATGGGGCTAGAGGGAGGAGGGGCTTTCCTAAAATAATGGAATGTCCCAAGAGAAATTTCACTCACCGTGATGGGGAAGTCCATTTAGCATGAAATAACACTGTTGTTATTGAACATTCGATCTTGGATTTTACCTTTGTTAATAGGTATCATTGTTTTGACTAGTCAGTCATCACTGAAGTCCTATCAGTTTGAGAAACTCATCACACAGTGGACATACCTCGTGTTGATGCAGGGCCAAACTTACATTATCCACTATGCTACACTTAGATTTTTTTTTTTAACAGAGCACTGCCTGACTTCGAGGATGGGGCCCCAAAGACACAATCTCACCCAGAGTGACCACCCAGCACCAGTAATTCATGTTTCCTGGAAAAGGACCTCCCACCACTAAGGTTCTAATTGCTCTGGGTTTTTCGTAGCTTGTCACACCTCCATAACCTTTCTCCAGATGCCAACTAGCACAAGAAAAGTGCCCAGGGAATTAAGCAAGTGAGGCCTGAGGTATATCTGAGTCACACAAGATTATTATTAATTTTTTTATACTTCCATGAGGACCTGAGAAGACTGGCAAAGACTGCCCTATTTGGCCTGCATAGCTTGTGTCACTGAACAGACTAGAACATCTATACTTGTATTAGTAATAGCCTCAACTCCTCTTCTACTTCACTCAAATGTACCAGAGACTATTTCTTTCCTCTTGTATGTTACTAAAGGGTCTCTGGTGGTGATTTTTCTCAAATGAAGTTATAGTCTGTCTCCAAGGTGATGTGAGATCTCTGTCTCTCCAGACACAAAACCTATGACTTTGAAGTAGCAGTTTCCCATCCTGCTTTTCAAAGGGTTGAAGGGCAGCCCAATGGCAGGGAGGGATGCAGGGATAGAGTGGGTGGCAGGAAGATGGCCTGGTNCATAACTTAGGTGGTATGCTGCATCGTTCCCCATCACAGTGCTTTTATAAATAAGAATGACATAAGATGAACTCTTGCTGTTTTGCAGTGTTCATAACTACTAAGCAAACAGCTGCAGGCTCTTGGCATTGCTGGTATTTTCCTTATACCATGGCAGGCAGCTGCTTCTTGCTACAAAAAGAAGTTTAGTTTTCTCTTGATTGATAGCAGCTCTAGTACTTGAGGGCCAGTAGAGGTGTTGATTTCAAAGTCTGCAGTTGTGTATCTGAGCACCATAGAGCAACAGAAGCAAATGTCTAATGAAGTGGTGGACAGAGCTAACATTTTAAGAGGACACCTGTCATCTAGTTAGTTATTAAATGTAGTAGTTCCGCATAAGTAGATTAATAATCCCTTACCACTCTTTTTATATTTCCTTAAAGATATACAATATATGTGTTATATATGGATATTTATACATAAATGTGTTTTTTGTTTGTGAGATTACCCTCTATTCTTTTAAATTTAGTAATATTTCTTGGTGTTTGGTTTACCAGCTGCAAAGAGGAGATAATTTGGCTCTTTGACTTGATATAGAGTGTGCAAAGAGGAGATAATTTGGCTCTTTGACTTGATATAGAGTGTGCAAAGAGGAGATAATTTGGCTCTTTGACTTGATATAGGGTGTCGGTTATGTGAGGTGACTTATTTGTTCTTGCTTGGTAAACATTTTCCTGATTTTCAAACTGAAAACCCAATGTCCCAGGAACCACTTTGGTCCTGAGCAATACAGGACAGCTGGTTTCCTTATATCTATGGTGTGTTTTGGTGAAATGGGGATTATCTTTAAATGAGAAACAAAACTATGATTTAAGCACTTTCCTTTTCATTTAAGAAAATATCACCTGGAAAATGTGGGAAGAGAATGGCTGCTGCAATCAGTCGTTGCACAGGCAACACTGCTCTGGAACACGTGCTGAGAACTATTCTGCTTTCCAGAAAGGAAATGCTGGCTGGCTTAGGAAAGTCTGTATCAGTATTTGTTGATGGGGAGAAATGTATTTTGATCTCTGTCAAAGAAAGTCAACATTCCTGTCTGCTTCCATGTGAGGGTTTTCTTTAGAAACCATCACAGAATCAGGATGAGAGAGCCCAGGGGCCTGATGGTGTCAAACTGAGACTACAGTGCTTAAAGGGACAGCTTGAAAAGACGATTAACAGTCTCCGCCAGGCTTTCAGAGTGCCACAGTGTGGTGGGTTAGCACATAAATGCCTCAATTAATCATCTTTACTGAAATCCCTCTGCTGTCTGCTGCCCACAGCTCACGCACTGACTTGGTGTCAAACGCACCAGGCACGGTGCCCATCTCAAGCACCTGAGGGTCTTTTATATTCATTCAACTAATATTTAATGTTCTGGGCTTTGTGTCAGAATCTATAGATAGAAAAATAAAAATGAAACTTCTCCCATGTTTAGTACACATCTATTGATAAGTCTACTGGAAAGAAGGACATGTACACAATTAATTTCTATACAGTCTAATGTATCTTGAATTGGCTAAGCCTTAAAGCTGTCTCCATGGCCCTGATTTTTTTTCTATGCAAGAAATTTTCAAACATACATTCCCATATGTGTTTCAAGTTCAACAACTTTGGTGACTTATGGTCAGAAATATAAGATTGACACATCCTCATGTTGTCTTCTGGAGATCTTGCTCTATAAATGATCTTTTCCAAAGGGGACTATAACGAAGGGAGCGAGGCAGGTGTCTTATGCCCAGAAGAATAAGGGCTGTATAGAATGTGCTCTTGCTTAGAAGTCAAAGCTGATTCTGTGGGTTCCCATCCTCACCCATTTGCCCTCCCTTTCATGGGATTCTCAGAGGTACATCACTAAGGAAAACCTTTGGACTTTAGAGAAGTCACATATTTAGACAGTAAAAGCAGTTTATTATGCAGATGCAAGTTGGTAATGCTTAGCCTTTTGAAGAGAAACCTTTTATCCTACATTTATGGAGGAAAATCCAGCTTTAGGACCTGATTAGGAATAATGAGCTAAATCACCAAATCCACCTTTGCAGACATTAACAGAAATCAAATTGTAGAGCTAGAAGGCCTTTACAGATCATCACAGTCTAGTCTAAACCAGTTGGCTGTTGAAGTATGAAGTGACTTTTTTTTCAGGCCACACAAAGTAAGGAGAAATAGAAATGTTTGCTGTCCCATCACTGGCCCCTCCTCAGAAATTCTCCCACTTCCAGTTTTATAGCAACCAAAGGGTCAATGTCTGACACACTGGAGAGTCTTCAGATACTAAACTCCACTTCTGGAGTGTTGTCAGTGAGGAGGAAAGTGCCAGACTAACATGAAGAGGTGTGCCNTAGTCAGTGAGGAAATTGTTCCACAAATATTGAATACCTACATACAGCAGATATGACTTGACCTCAAGATACAAAGGTAAACATTATGGGTTTTACTTCTAAAGAACTTCTCACACCACAAGGAACATAGAGGAGAAGTCAGTTGTATCACGAAGTGTTGGAGTAGAGTGGGAAAGGCATACTCCAGCATCTAGGCAGGAAAGTGAACCCACCCAGAGAGACTGTGGAATTTTAGAGAGGATTTACCTAGTGACTGGTGGGCCAGGCTTGATGTAACCTAAGCAGCCAAAGGACAAACCAGCAGTGGTTTCTGATTGTCCAAGTCCATGAGGAGAAGAGAAAGAATAGATGGGTAAGAATAGATGGGTTGGTGCCCAGTAGGAGCTGGAGTTGAGGAGTGTTATTTTGAGCCAATGTATGCCTTTGAATTCATGTGTTGAAATTTTAAACTAGGACCTATGAATTTGCTCACATTTGAGATTAAATTCAGAGTCAAAGCTTTTATCTAGGTAATTAAGGTAAAACAAGGTCTTTAGGGCAGGACTTGATACAACATGGTGTTTTCCTCTCTGTATCTTCAAGGTCTCATAGTGTTGTACTTTCAACTACCAGGTCCTTTATTGTTACTATTTTAGTTCCTAACAGTCTCAGAAGATTGCTATTATTTTCTCCCACTAATGAATAAGAAAGTTAAGATCTAGGAAGCCAAGCAAATAATCAAGGCAGCATTCACACACAGGTCTGTCTGCCTAAGAGCCACCAGACAAGGTTGTAGCCCATAAGGGCCAGTCACTAACTAGGTAAGGAAGCCTAAGAAAAGGACTGTTCCAAAANGAGTGACATCTCTACAAAAGCCTACTTGCAAGTCAGACTCTGTGCCTTTGTGGTCTAAGTATGGAGTATCCAGCATGGAGGATGGGATGGAAGGGAGGCCTGGACATGTCCTCAGTGCTCCCAAACTCAATTCCAGAAACCTTGCAAAGACTTGGATTATAGGATGAACACCTTGGGACCAAGGTAGACATTGGTTCTGAAGGGAGAGTAATCAGTGAGAAAAGCAGTACAGAAAAGTTATGAGGGCCTTCAATCAAGATGGACAGCAGGGGTGGGGTGGGGGAAAGGCAAGGGCTGAAGAAGATAAGACAGGAGACTCACTAGATATGGAAACTAATTGGAAGTAGGAAATGAGAATGAGAAGGGGCCANTGGTGACTCCGGGTTCCCAGCTTGGGGAAACTGCGTGGATAGTGGCCCCATGTCCAAAGACAGAAAACAGGTTCTGTTGAAAAACAATGAACGCCTCTGGGTTAACTCCAAGTGGAAAATGTAGACATGTTATAAGCAAACAAACAAACTAACTAACTAACAAAACCAAACATTAAATTCAATGGCAACTTCTTTTGTTAAGTAGCTTATAGTAAACTCATTGTATTTTGAGTGCCCCCCAAGTGATTATTTCTTCCCTTAGGTATGAGCAATGAGTACATACCACCATGGCTAGGCCACAATATGCTGTTTTCCTAATTTTGAAACACATGATTAACATTCTAAACTTTATACAGTACTGATACAAGTGTTGGGAAATAAGCTGGTTAGAGAAAAAAGGTGAATGTGATGGTGAACAAGGAAGAGGTAATGATGGCGTCCCAACATTAACACAAGGTGGCAGAGAAGATGAAGTGCTGAGTGAGGAATCGGTGTAGACACAGTGCTTTCCAGTATCCCCAACTGAGCCCTGATGTGATGAGACCTGTTTGAAGGCAAAGTTCCCAAGTGCCACTGTAGAGCATATCATCGTGTCACACAGGAGGCTCCTCTTTGCCTAATGTTTGAACATTGTAAACTCAAATCAATAGTAAATATTGAGAGAATAAACCATATGATGCCATACTTTGAAAAGATAATNTGATGATACTCATGTGTGATGAATTAATGACCTGAGAATGGGCTTATAATATCTTAACTAGGAATAATCCATCTTATCACCCATCTTAATTTGGATGTGTGGTAGTTCTGATTATACTAACCATAGCCATCAGACAGTCTTTGGGAGACACAGCCTCTTTGAGAGATGGCTCCTAATCTTCCTCCCCAAATTCCCTCACAGTAATATCTATGTGGGTATACTATTGGGCAAAAATGTCCCCAATATATATTTACAGAATAATACATATTTTATATATTATATGAGAGAAACATATGAACTTTACAGACCAATTTAAAAAGATTCTCATGCACAAACTTGATGCTATATTTTTACATCATCATTGAAATTTCTATTTATAGAGAAATAAATCCAAAGAATTCTAAGTTAAAGATGATCTTTGAGCCAGACAGTGGTGTCGCACACCTTTAATCCCAGCACTCGGGAGGCAGAGGCAGGCCGGATCTCGTGAGTTCAAGGCCAGCCTGGGCTACCGAGTGAGTTCCAGGAAAGGCGCCAAAGCTACACAGAGAAACCCTGTTTTGAAAAACCAAAAAAAAAAAAAAAAGATTTTTGAATTGTAAGGAGGTCATATCCCAATATAAAAGGGAAATATCAGAAGTCAAGAACGCATTTGATGCACCATTCTCAGAAAGCCTTTTCTTTCTGTGTACTTCAGGTCTCTAGATATAATTATGTAGGTCATTTAGCTTTTACTTTTAAAAATATTTTATTACATTTATTTACTAACTTGTGTTTGTGTGGTTGTGAACAGGTATATGCATGTCACAGCATTCATGTAGATATCAAAGGACAACTTGTAGGAGTCTGTTCTCTCTTTTCTATCATATAGGTCCTGGGGATTGAACTCAGATCATCAGGGTTGGCAGCAAGCTCTTTTACCCTCTGAGTTGTTTCACCAACTCACATTTACATTTTAGAGTGAGAATAATACCCATTGCTTTCTATAATTCCTGACTTGCACTGGTTCATCATGATAGTTTTTCCATCATGATGCAACAGTAATGGGTATTAGATAGAAAATAGATCTCAAATTTTGAGTCTGGATCTTTTCTTGGGGTATAGATATGCAATACCATCTTCTCCTGATTCTGAGTAGTAGCAGAAGCCACAACTCCCAGTCAGTCCTAGGAGTATGAAAAATGACAACCAAACTGGATGACGCCCTGATTGCTAAGTTAACACAATCAATATGTTAGGTGTATTAGGTATTTCTAACACATGAAAGTTCCAAAGTAAAACTTATCTAAATAAATGGATATACACCATGAATACCATGGTATGATTTATTTTTGTATGTGAAAGTCATACAATGTGATGTAGCAGCAGTTTCTCCAAATGATTTTGAAATATATTTACTAAATCAATGTTTCCATCACAGCTTGTTTGATGAGAGCTACAGTTAATGTGACAATATAAAGACTACATATCGATGAATCTACCAAGAAATGTTGTGTATTGCTAAGGTTTTCTACTAACAATTCTTGAAAAGTACTAAAGTTTACTGTTTTCTTTTTATCCCACTGAAAACCACTCACTTCTGGGGGCCATTTTGAGTTGTGAGTCAATAGCAGGGACACAGTCATCTGGCAGTGAGACATTGGGACAGCACTTTCATTGACTTTTATTTGTTCAACAGGCCACTGCTTATCTTCCCTGGGGTATTTTTTTAAAGGAGTATTGAGTTCTGATTTGGGTGTTTTCATTTTTAATATTCATTGTTTTATAAATACCAGAGTATTATATGGAATAATAACAATAATAATGATTTTACTAGGCATACAAATACACACTTTGTTTTGAGACAAGACCTTGGTATGTATCTATGGATGGGCTTGAACTTGGAATTCTGATTCAACCTCACAAGTGCTAGAATGGTATCACTATTTCAAGTCTTGCCACCACCCTCCTGTATGTGTGAGTGTGTGTGTGTGTGTGTGTGTGTGTGTGTGTGTGTGTGTGTGTATTCAAAAGAAACTGGTTATATGGAAGAATTTAAAAAGTCATTATGCATACTCAGAAATATATGTAATCTCAGAACAAAACAACAAGACTTTAAGTTCAGAGCTCAAGCTGATCCCCTACTAATTTCACACATGTGGTTTTCAATAATAGCAACAAATCCAAGGCATACTAAGGAACAGGAAAGTATATTCTTTTCATAGAAAAAAATAATTGAACAAACTAAGAGAAGGAGAACCAGTGGACAGAAGTCATCCCTGAAGAAAGCCAAGTGCAGGCTCACTTATAGATATTAAAACAGCTATCTTAAAGATACTCAAGGAAATAAAGACATGAGCAAATCCAGGGAAGTGACAAAGAACAAATTGTTAATATCAGTAAAGAAATGTTTAGCATTAAGAAGAAAAAAGTCATCAAGATCATGATGGAAAACCTACAGAGACAACTGAACCAAGCTAGTTGGAACTCATGAACTTTAGACCAAAAGTTGTGGAGCCTCCATGGGACTGGACTAGGCCCTCTGCATAAGCAAGACAGTTGTGTAGCTTAATCTGCTTAAGGGGCCCCTGGCAGTAGGATCAGGATCCATCCTTGGTGCATGAGCTAGTTTTCTGGAGCCCACTGCCTATGGTGGGACATTTTACACAGCCTTGATGCAGGGAGAGGGGCTTGGACCTGCCTCAACTGAATGTACCAGGCTCTGTGACTACCCATGGGAGACCTTACTATGATAGAGGAGGGAATGGGGAGTAGGTTGGGGGAGAAGGTTGGGGGAGCATGGGAGGAGGGAAGAAAGGGGGATCTGTGGTCGGTATGTGAAATGAATAAAAACTTTCTTAATTAAAAAAAGATTATTTTCAAAAAAATAAAGGAGAAAGTACTGGAGTTGAAAAGTCATGACAAAGNGTCAAAAGCAAATGTGGACTTGAAGATAGGACAATTGTACTTACTGAGTCAGGAATTATAAGAGAAACATTGGAGAAGAAGAGTGAGAGCCAGGATTCAGGTGGGAATCTCTGTGCAGACCAGCATAGATATCATGAAAACCCCATAAGGAAAAGAAGGGAGAGTTACTTAAAGTATCAGTGACTAAGATGCCCCAAAATATAAGATATGAATATGCAAGCCCAAGAAGCTCAAAATTGTAACTGGAAGCTTTTCTCCCCACCTGCCAGTACCCAAATAACCAGTCAGAGGCTTAATATTAATTACAAACTGTTTGGTGTATGGCTCAGGCGTATTGTTAGCTAGCTCTTACATCTTAAATTAACCTATTTCTATTCATCTATATTTTGCCACGTGGCCATGGCATTACCAGTTTACTGACATCTTGCTCTTTGGGTGGCTGGATGGCATCTGCCCCTGACTCCACCTTTCTTCCTGTATCTCTCTTGAATTTCCCACCTGGGATAATCTGTCTTACCATAGTCCAGAGCAGCTTCTTATTAACCAATGGTAACAATACATATTCACAGCATACAGAAAGACCATCCCACAGCACAAAATAAATCAAATTAGGGTGAATTCAAAGAGGCCTATGACAAACTATTGAGAGTCAAGAGAAAAAAACATTGAAAAGTGTAGACATCACCAATCACATACAAGGGATCCTCACTAAGAATTTCTGGGTACATTCTTCCAAAATCTTGTATAGCATGAGACGTTGATATTCAAACCACTGGAGAAAAAAAATTTGCCTGAGAAGTCTCCATTTGACAAAATATTCTTAAAGTACTGAAGGTGAGACAAAGGCTTTTTGAGAAACAAAAGCAGGAAGATCTGTTACTATGTGTTCCCTGGCAGGAAACACTAAGTGAAGTCCTTTAAGAAATATAGAAGGATGTTGGGCAGAACTCTAGGCCATTAGAGGAAATAAATGACCTAAAACTCTAAGCCATTAGAGGAAATAAATTTGCATAGAAAATTGTAAAAGCAAGTATAAGTTAATTTTGCTTTTTAAACTCCCTTTTCAATTTTCTGTTCAACCCAATAGAGAAGCACACAGAAAAACATTGTGTGGACTTGTTCTTGAGTATGCACAGTTTGTAACATCAGTAACTTAAAGGTGAAACCAGAGTTGTATAGAAACAGAAATTTCATATGCTTTAGGGCTTAAACAGATGTAAATCCAAATCCAACTGTTAGAAATCTGAGTTACTGAATGTAAGATCCATGATAGCTCCAAAATATAACTATAGCATTTATGTACAAAATAAAAACAAAATACAAATAACCAAAAAGAAGCCAAGAAACAAACCCAAACTATAAGCCCCATAGAAAATAATAGAAAAAAGGCTAAAATAAGTCTTTGCTTAGAAAATTCTTTGATGAAATGGATTTATTTCTTGAATGCCAAGACAGATAGTAGTAGAATTTTAAGTAGTATCCAATTATATGCTATCTACATTTTAGATTCAAATAAACAAAAAATACTGATAATAAAATAATGAAATATATGTTCTATGTAAGTAATAACCAAAGAGATCTGGAGGAAGTACACTGATAGCATACAAAACAGACTTTCAAAGTTTATGAGACAAAAGGTGGATTTCATATTAATAACAGTTTATACATGGCAAAAATCTTAAACATTTCCAGGGTCTCCAAATATGTGATGCAAACATGAGCTTCTATGAGGGAGAAATGAGAGCTCTACAGTAATAATACACTTCAGTAAAGATAGGACATTCAGACAGAAGGTTCAAACATCACTGTGAATCTGCTAGCTCCAACAGCTGACATATAAAATACTTCACCTCACAACAGTAGAGTACATATTATCCTCAAAGGCATGTGTGATATTTTTTAAGATAGGCCGTATGTTATGTCACCAAAATTGTTTCTATATATTTAAAAATATTTGTATTAGACAAAATGTCTCCCCTGGACTCACTAGATGTTAGAAATCAATAAAAGGAGTGCTGANGGTCTAGCTCAATGGCACCATTCTTGCCTACTTTATGAGAGGCCCTGGTTTGACCCCGAGTTCTGTTCCCCACTCCATTAAAAAACAAAAGGAAAACTGAAAACTTCACAAATATGTGGAAATTATACTGCACACTCTGAAAAAAAATAGACAATGAATCAGGGAAGAAATGAGAAGAGCAATTAGAATATAACATTGAAGTTTACAGGATGCAGTGAAAATACTGCTGAACGGGAAATTTATAGCTATAAATGCTTACATTAAGAAAGATCTCAAATCAACAACCTAAATTTATACTTTAAGGAACTAGAAAAAGAAGAACAAACTAACCCCAAAGCCAGCAGAAGGAAGGAAATAATAAAGATTACAGTAGAGATAAACAAAATAGAGAATAGAAAAACAATAGAGAAAATCAGGGAAGCCAAAAGTTGGCTCTTCAAAAAGATCAACAAAAACCAATAAAACTTTAACTAGATTGACTAAGAACAAAAGAAAGTAGACTCAGATTACTAAAATCAGAAATGACAGCAGGGTCATTACTGCCAATTCTGCAGAAAGATATAAGATGATAAAACAGAAGTATGAACCAGCAGGTTGGATAACCTAGATGAATGGACAAAAACCCACAGACACAGAGACTTCCAAGAATGAATCATGAAGAAACTCTATAATGTGATAAGACTGAACCAGCATTCAAATACCTCCCATTGAAAAAAAAGCCTAGGGTGGCTTCATTGACATATTCTACCAAATATTTAAAGAAATGCCGGGCGGTGGTGGTGCATGCCTTTAATCCCAGCACTCGGGAGGCAAAGCCTTCATTGACATATTCTACCAAATACTTAAAAAAATTGCCGGGCAGTGATGGTGCACGACTTTAATCCCAGCACTCGGGAGGCAGAGCCAGGTGGATCTCAGTGAGTTCAAGGCCAGCCTGGTCTACAGAGCGATATCCAGGACAGGTACCAAAACTACACAGAGAAACCCTGCCTCG
>LZPO01055274.1:26763-53090 GCA_001675575.1 Neotoma lepida
AAGAAAGAAAAGAAAGAAAGAAATGCCACCAATAATTCTCTAACCCTTCAAAAACGTTGGAAAGAGATACTAATTCATTTCAAGATGCCACTATTTTATGAATTCCAAAGCCAGACAACACTATAAGAAAACTATATAATATATATTATAAAGACAGATATAAATAGCCTTAGCAAAGTTCTATCCAAACAAATTTAATAGCACTGTTAAAGAATTACACAACACGACCAAACAGGATCTAACAGAGTCAGAACTACATATAAACAGCAATATGTAAAAGTCATATACATGGTCTGGAGATATTGCTCAAAGTTAAGAGCACTTGCTGCTCTTACAGAGAGCCTGGGTTTGGTTCCCAGCACCCACATAGCGGCTCACAACCACCTTTAACTCCAGTTCCAGGGGATCCAATACCTTCTTCTATCCTCCTTAGGCAGCAGGTATGCACATGGTCCACTCACACATAAGATAAATCTTTTTTAAAAAATAAACATACAAAGATTATACACTAAAATAAGCAACCTAAAATGGAAATCAAGTGAATAATTTCATTATTGATAATATTGAAAGGCATAAAAATATATATAAAACCAAGGAGATTAAAAACTTGTAAACAAAACTACAAAACACTGCTGAAGTTTGTATATGTATATATACTTTATATATATATTATGAAATATGAAGCTGCATCCTAAAATTCATGCAACATTGTGAGGATCCCAGGAGAGCCAAAAGACCTTGAAAAAGAAACAAAATGTATATATGTATATATATGGAAAGACACCCCATGTTTATGGACTATGACTTAATATTGTCATGATATTTTTGTGCCCCTCCAAAAGGCCTGTGCTAAAGACTTAAGCACCAGCTGGTGGTGCTGCTGAGAGCTGATTGTATTCTGAAGGTGATAACTTGATCTATCAATGAATTAATCTGTTGGTGAGTTCATTGTTAGGGCATAGACTTGGCTCTAGGAAGTAGGTCACTGGGCCCTGCCTTTGAATGTATCTCTTGTCACCAATTCCTTCTTCTTTCTGTCTCTCTCTGCTTCCTGGACATATAAGGTGAACAGCTTTGTTCTGCCATGTTCTCTGCACCATGTTGTTCTGTCCCATGACAGGCCTATAACAATTGGACCATGGGAATATAGGTTAAAACCTCTGGAACCACGGGCCAAAATAAATCTTCATGGGTGGATATGTCTATGTCCTTGTTGGTTTTTCTTGTTATTGTTGGTTTCGGGTATTTTGTTATAGAGACAAAAGACTGGCTTACACAAACATCAGTATTACCCAATGTGATCCACAGATTGAATGCCACCCCTACAAAATTTAATATTTTTTCAGAAATACGAAGCTGTATCCTAAAATTCATGCAACATTGTGAGGATCCCAGGAGAGCCAAAAGACCTTGAAAAAGAAACAAAAAGTTGGAGGTCTCATGTTTCCTAATTTCATAAAGATATACCGTATTAGTTAGAGTTTCTAATGCTGTGATAAAGCACCATGACCAAAAGAAACTTGGGGAGGAAATTTTTTTATTTCATCTCACATTTGGAAGGCAACAGTGCATCACTGAGGGAAGTCATGGAAGGAACTCAAGGCACAATCCTGATGGCAGGAACTGGAGCAGAAGCCGTGGGCAAACNCTGCTTACTGGATTGCTCAGGCTACTTTCTTATACAACCCAAGACCATCTTTGCCTAGGAGTGGTACCACTCTGAGCTGGCTGGGTCCTCCAGCATCAATCATCAATCAAGAAAATTCCCCACAGGCTTGCCTATAGGCAATCTGATGGAGGCATTTTCTCAATTGAGGTTCATCCCAGATAACACTAGCTTGTGTCAAGTTGACAATAAAACAAAACAAACAAGCAGACAAAAACCAACAAGGACATAGACATATCCANGCATGAAGTAGAACAGGGGGATCTTAAATAAAATTTCATAGGAAGTAAAGAATATTAACCTCCTATGAAATATTAATCAATAACGTAGTTAGTACTGATTGTCCACTTGAAAGGATCTAGGAGACAAACAGCAGGGCATGTCTATGAGGAAGTTTTCCAGTTGGGTTAGTTGGGAAGACCCACCTTAAATGTGTGGTACCATTCTGTGGGCTGTGGTGGCAAGACTGAACGCAAAGGAGAAAGCAAGTTGAATACCAGCATTCAAGTCTCTCTGCCTCCTGACTGCAGGCCAATGTGACCAGGCACTTCACTTTCCTGCTACCATGCTTTTCCGATCATGTGGACTCTGGTGCCCAGCTAGTGATGTTGCTTTGAGTTTTGGAGCCTTTGGATTGTAGTGCTGACTTGGAGGAACTGGGTTACTGGGTGGCTCTGGAGTCTACATCTCTACCATATTTCTTTTCTGGTTTCTGCTTACTGATTCGCCCAGATGTGAGCCTCAAACCCTGACACGATAGCTGAGAACTACTCCTGCCTCTGTGCCTTTAGCATTATGATGGAATGCACTCTGAAACTGTGACCCAAAGTAAGTCTATCCTCTCCTTTAAGTTGCTTATCAGACATCTGATTTTAGCAATGAAACAAATAACTAATACAATGATATGCTTCCAAAACTTAAAACCTACTACTAACTGAATGGCATACTTTATTTAGATTTTATTAGGTTTCTCATGAATGTCTTGTCTTTGTTCTAGGATCATATGAACAATACCATCATCACTTTCAGCTGCCTCTTCTGGTCTGTGAGAAAATTTCAGACTTTGTTTTGATAACCTTGACAACTGGGAGACTTATTGGTCAGTTATTTTGTACACTGTTCCTCAATTTGGGTTTTCTGATATTTACTTGTGGTTATACTGGGTTTACAGAATTTGAAGAGGAGAACATAGGGGTGAAGTATCATTCTCATTGTATCCTGCCGGGATTACTTTCTTCCAACATGACTCATCACTGATGATGTTGATCTTGGCAACTGGACAGACAAGTGTTTTCCAGCTTCCTCACAGTAATATTGTCCCTCCTTTTTCCTAAACGCTACAAAGGGAGCAAAGGAGCAGGAGTAGAAAGGAAGGAACAATCACATGTCCCAGAAGGCAAAGCATTTAGGAAAGATGTTCAGACTTTGTTTTTGGCAACCTTGATAATTGGGAGACAAACTTATCAGGTATTTGTAGATTTCTCTGATATTTACTTGTGATTATATTGGGTTCACAGGGTGAATTGTTTGTAGTCGTTTGGTATTAAATATTTGGTTATATTTTCTTTTTGTATTTTTTCTTTCTCCTTTCTCTCCCTCCCTCCTTTACTCCCTTTTCTTTTTTGTTGAAGAGTGTTTAAAAATCATGACATCATGGAGTACAGTCACTTCTATTCAATAGCACCCCTTTTCAGAGTCAGGACATACATGAATATCTCTATAATCATTTCTATATCCATCCATGTGTTTTTAACTGAATATAAGTTCATGATGGTGTCTTCAACTCATATCCACATTACATAGTTCACACTAACTAGTATACAGGGAGATACCACTTTGAAATTCCCCCAATATCAGTTTCATGCATTTGACTTTACATTTAATTTTAAGATGCCATCAATACAGCACCATGAGCATCAGCTTTCTGTCAGAGGTTTCCACAACTTCCCCCATTGCAGAACGCTCACAGGTATGTCTATTTTAAAAGGCTATTCCTCAGTCTATTAGTAATAACTTCTTGGACATAGGTATAGCTGGTACACAATAACCTATAGATACCTGAAAGGTACAATTTTCCATTTTGACATATGCTTACATCTATGTGTGTGTGTGTGTAAGTATGTACATAGTCATGAAGCCATCTCTACATCCCTGAAAGTGAACAAATATATACATATTCTCCAACTTTTCTCATGCCACTTCTTTTTAAAGATTTATTTATTTTTTAAATTATGTGTCTATCAGTTCAGGAATGGGTATATACACATATAAGTACATGAGTCCATAGAACTGGAGAGGTCATTGGATCCCACACAGCTGGAGTTACAAGTGATTGTGAAGTGCGTAATGTGGGTGCTGGGAACAGAACTCAGATCTTCTGCAAGAGCCATATGCACTCTTAAACACTGAGCCATTTTTTCCAGCCTCAGCATGCTACATTTTATTTTACTAATATATTTATTTTATTTTATGTGTATGAGTGTTTTGTTTGCATCTCTGTTACCATATCTGTTCCTGGTGCCAATGAAGATCAGAAAAGGGCATTTGATTTTCTGGAACTGGAGTTACAGATGGTTGTAATCTGCCATGTGAGTGCTGGAAACCAAACCCTGAGTCCTCTGTACGAGTGGCAAGTGCTCTTAACTGCTGAGCCATTTCTCCAGTCCAGTGTGCTCTGCTTTAAATCTCTCCCTTCTTGCTCCACCCTGCCCAATTCCCATCCTTGGGTGACTACTGAGAGGTCCATGCAAAGTAACAACTTAAAAACAGCAGAAAAATAAGTTAAGGAGATGAGCAGAGAGTTTAAAGAGAAGAAAAACATTTAATCTATAGTTTCATAATGAGCAATCTTCAAGAATATTGGGACAGATGGAAAAATTTAATAGTGACTTTTGTGTTGGTTCAAACATACGAATTAGTTCATGAAAAAGCAGTTATAAATATATATACAAAGGATATAAGTAAACTAATAAATTGAAGGAAGAAATATTCAAGAGTTGTAGACTTCAATATCTCGTTAAAATGGATGTACCAATCAGACAGAAGGTGACTTTGCAAACAGAGGACTTGAATAACACGATAAGCCAATTAAATCCAACAGTTGTACAAAGCACCCAGCTAATACAGAATGTGCTTTCTTCTCAAGTATACATGGAACATTTTCCAAGGTAGACCATGTCTACTCCAACCACAGTAGAAGGAAGCTAGAAACCCAGAGCAGGATGGAATAATGGAAAAATCATAAGGGTGTGAAAATTAATCACCTGTTTTTAAATTACAACAGAGTCAAAGAAGAAATCAGAAGGGAAATGGGAAAATAATGAGAAGTGGTTGAAAACAGTAACAGTGCACCAAATTTAAGAANGCAGCATAGGCCAAGCTTATAGGCAACTCTATAGCTCCAAGTGCCTGTTAGTATAGCAACGAACAAAGCACCTTTACATCTTGAGGCTATACACCACGAGAAGAGAAAACGAAGCTTTTCTACAAAGCTAGAAGGAGGAAGGAAATTGCAAAGATTAGAGTGGCGATAAGTGAAACTGAGAACAAGAAAATAGTCAATAAACTGTAGTTTGTTGACTTTTCAGCAAAATTAGTGTCTATTGAGACAGAAAGAGGAAAAATAGAAGACACAAATGAATGAAGTCAGAAACGAGAGTAGAGAAATTAGTAGCAGTTTTACAGAATTTACATAATATACATGAATACTAGGAACAGTGTGTGCCAACAAATCAGATAAGCTAATTAAATGAAATGGACACATTCCTAGAAACAAAAATTATCCAAATTGACATACAAAGAAATAGAAAATTGCTACAAATTTGTCACCAGAGATTGAATCAACAGTGAAAAACCTCTCAATAAAGTATCCAAGACCACACAGCTTCACTAGTGAATTCTATNACATGTTTAGGAATAATCAATACCAATTCTTTACACACTCTCACAAAAGAAGGAGGAAGGGAAGAGGAGAAGTAGGAAGAGGAGCAGGACAAGGGGGAAGAGACAGCAAAGGAGGAGGAATCCCATATTAACTTGCTGTAAGAATGAAGCTAGAAAACACAAGCTAATTACAGACAGCTATCTTTCAAAAATGTAGATGTAACAACCTAATGCTAACAAATGAAATTATGTGACATATTGGAAGAATTACGCATTGAATCAGAGGGCAAAAGTGGTTGAAAAAATATTTAAAGTAATCACTACATTAAATTTATTAAGTTAGAACATGAAGGAGGTGGTGGAGGAGAAGGGCAGTGTGGGGACTAGGAACAGCTTAATGAGATGTATGTATGAAAATGGCACATTAGACCATTGCTTTGTATGCTTGCTAAAAAACTAAAATTAACAGGACAAAGGAAAAAGAACACATGATCATCTCATTTGATGCAAAAGGGAATTTGGTAAAATTCAACATGGNTTCAAGATTAAAAATAACTTAGTAAACTTAAATTTGTATAGGACTTCTTGAATATGTTAAGAGTCATATGTGGAAAATGCAGGTGACATCAAGTTCAATAGTGAAAGACTGAAAAGCTTTCCCTTCTAGATTTGCCAGTTTCCCTTCAAGACAAGATGTCTGCTTTCACCTCTGTATTCAGCATCATAAATTCTAGTTAGAGAAATCATACAAAAGAAAGAAGGAAATCAAAAGGAAGAAGGAAGAAGTAAACCATTGCTTGGCAAGAGACACATACAGTTAAAGTTCTGAAGAACCTACTACAACACAAGTTTTCTTTTTNAAGATTATTTCGGCTACTGTGGGCCACTTGAAATTCTCTATAATTTTCAGTACCAGCTTTCCCATGTCCTCAGTGGACGTATAGTTGGAGTTTATAAGATCGATGTGCAAAAATGAGGTATGTTTCTACATTCCAGCAAAGAACAATCAAAACCACCACATTAAAAAAAATTAGTTTACAAACATATCATTATAATACAATTCCCTGCCATTAAATTTAACTAAAGAGATAAAAATACTTGTATGAAAAGTACAAATTTTATTTTTGGAAAAAGTACAAAGACATCTTGGGCTCATGGATTAGAAAATATAATTTTGCTAAGATGTTAATACTCACACAAGTTCATGCCATTCCTTTCTGTATTCCAACATCCTCCACTGAGAATATGGAAAAGCTGATACTGAGACTTACAGAGAATTTCAAGTGGCCCACAGTATCCAAAATAATCTTGAAAAAGAAAAACCTATTTTAACTTGAAGGAAGAAACATTTATTTTATCTCTTGGTTTGAGTAACTGCGAGGCCTCCTTGTCCTGGGCTCAGCCCAGAGAGCCATAGAAACTAATGTCAAGGACAAAGACACAGAGAGCTTGGGTGGGAAGCAAAAGTGGGTACCACCTTCAAAAGCTCACCAGTATGACCCATCTCTGCCAGTACCAGTTATGTCTCCTATCTCAAAGGTCCCATGACTTCCTAAAACAGCACTGCCACCTGGGAATTAAGTGTCCCAACACATGAACCTGTGAGGGACATTTCACATTCAAACCATAACAGGAGACTCATACTTCCTATGTAAAACTTCCATCAAAGATGCAATAAGCAAAACAAGGTTGTACTGACATAAGGATAAACATATGGATTTATAGAGGAGAAGTAAGGATCCCAAATTAAGTCCATCATCTATAGCCAATTGCTTTTGATACAGGTGCCAGTTTCATTCAATGGGAGGAAAACACTTTCTTTCACAGATGATGCTGGGGCAACCGCAGCAAGTGAAAGAACTTTGATTCTGACTAGTGTGCATCCAAACTTTACTGTGATGGATGGATGAACTGAATGAGGAACCCCAACCATTGAACTCTTTGAAACACTGAGGTGTTTTATGGAATTGAAAATAGATGAAATGACAGATAACCTGTAGAAGTTACAACATCAAAAGTAATCCCGAAGGTACATTGTGGACATGGAGTAGTTATGATGTCTCATGTGGGTTCATAAAGTGTGTGCACCAACTGTGGAAGGATTTTGATAATGGTGGACCCTGGGAATATATAGAAAATCTTTTACCTTCCTCTAAATTTTTCTGTGAACCTAAACCTTTGAAGGAGGAGGAGAATAGTGTGCTGGAGAGATTACTCAGTGGTTAAGAATGCTTGTTCTTGCAGAAGACCTGGGTGCAATTCCCAATACAAGTTGGCAGCTCACAGTTGTCATTAACTCCAGTTCTAGGGCACCTGACACTGTCTTTTGGCCACCTTGGGCACAAGACACATAGTATACACAATACATGAAGGCAAAAACACTCATACACATAAAATATAGATGAATAAATCTTTTAAAATATCGAAGAAAATAAAAATAAGTCTTGAAATAAAAACTCCTAGAACTCAACTATTTATTTTTGTCAGAAAGACAAAGACAAAAAGCCCAATGAATTTAAAAAAAAGGCAAAGGATGTTCCTCAAAAGAAGATATATAAATGGGCAATAAGCTCATGAATCATTAACACCACTAATCACTAGGGACATGCTAATCAAAGCTGTAATAAACGAGTGCTGGTGAGGACATAGATAATCCTGGATCCTTATACATTGCTGATGAGAATTTAAAATGCTGCAACTATAGTGGAAAAGTGTGATGTTCCTACAAGGTTAAATGTACAATTATCCCACAATTTGGCAATTCAGTTTCTAGACATGGACCACAAAGAACTGAAAACATTGAGTCGGACACTCAGATCCCAACGTTTATTATAAGCCATGTAATAAACATCATGTCCATCAACCAATAAAGAGACAAAACATGGTCTAGCAATACAATGGAAAATTATTCAGTCTTCCAAAGAAATTCTTATACATGCTGCAATATNAATGAATCTTGAGAGTTTTCTAAACAAGTAAAGCCCCTTATAAGTTTAAACTTGTCAGTGGTACCTAGGTTGTGAAAATTAGTAGAGTCAGAAAGTAGAATTGTGGTTTCCAGAGACCCAGAATATGGAGGGAAGGAGGAGTTTGTGTTAGTGGGTACAGGATTTTAGTTTAAGAAGGTGGAAAAGCCTGGCATTGGATGATGGTGACAGTGGCAGTACAACTCTGAATGTAACTAATGCTGCTAACCTTTACTCTTACCAGTGCTTATGATGGCATATTCTATATCCTGAGTATTTTACAGCAATAGAAATTTAAATCTGGGGCTGGAGAGTTGACTCAGCAATAAAGAGCACTTGCTGTTCTTCCCGATGACATAGGTTCAATTCCCAGTGCTCACTGCAGTTTATGACCATCTGTAACTCCAGTCCCAGGAGATGTGGTGATCTCTTCTGACCTCTGCAGGCACCAAGTATGTACATGGTGCATATACATACATGCAGGCAAAATACTCATACCCATAAAATAATAAAATATATAAATCTAAACATTTTTCCTCAAATCTGGTCATACACTCCTATAATCCAAGCAACCAAGACAAGAGGAATGTAATTTCTAAGCCAGCCTGGGCTCTAAAATGATACCCTGTCTCAAAAAAACAAGCAAGCAAACAAACAATATTTAAAAATCCTTTGCTACTGCCTTTGACTACCTGATTAAAACAAAGCAGAAATGTGAGTTCAATGCTTTTTTTTCCATCACTAGAAAAGTAGTTAATCTGTGGTTGTAGTGTGTTTCCTGCATTAGAATGAAAATGTCTGAAGCCAAGTGTGCTAGGTAACACATGCCTGTAATCCCAGCTCCAAGGAGGCAGAGGTAGAATCACTCGTAGAGAGGGGAGGGAAAAAAGGCTACTATACAGTCTGGACAAGTCACTTGTATAAATCTGCTGTGCCAACATCTTATCTACATTTCCTGCCTTCCCTACAGCAATTATCCCTTGGAACAATTATCTCAGTATCTTCCAAGTGGATGCAGCAGGCTTGCTGACTCTCTGCTTTACATGAAAGCTTGGACAGCAAATGTGAGTAAGCAAAATTCTCTCTAAAGATAAATCCCATGGTCACCACAGCTCTCATCAGAATGTGAGCTCAGTTTTGTTCAGTCTTCCTTACAAGAATCCTAGAATAGCACATAGCACACTGACAATGTTGAGAGATTTTTGGTGTTTGTTTTGTTTTGTCCTGAGACAAGGTCCCATGTAGTCCAGACTGGTCTCATACTGGTAGATCATAGCTGAGGATGACCTTGAGCCCTTGATCTTCCCACCTCTGTCTCTGAATGCTGGGATTACAGGTATGTGCTACCGTGCCTGGTTTTACCCACTGCTGGGGATTAAACCCGTCACCTTGTGCATGCCAGGCAAGCATCCTACTGAGTGAGATATGCCCCTGCTTTCTTCTCACCAGAACCCCCATTGAGAGAAATCTAACTTATTTAAATAAAATCCTTTGGCTTTTAGTGTCTTTCTTTTTTCTTTTATTTATTTAATTTTTTACTTTTTTAATGATTGAGAATTTCACACGTACATATGATATGTTTTGATCAAGTCACCTTCCACTTCCTCCCTGCCTAACTAGACATTTTGACATTTAGTCAAGGAACGTGCAAACACCATCAATCAAGAGAGGTCCTACTGTCTACAGGCGGAAAAAGGAAGGAAGTAGAGGAGGAAGCCACATGTCTATAGAGGTCCTCGGTCTCCAGCACCACTCAACATTGCTAGTGCCCACCCTGGCCTGGTGGCATGGTACTTACTGAGGAGGGATTAAGTGACTTTCACAAATCTGCATCTAATACTTCTTGGATTTCAGATTTTGGTGCCCTGAGACAAAACCTCAGTAGTCAAATCAGGTCACAGCTTTGGCCTTGTCCCAACATTCTACAGGACCTGTCCCTGTCCCTCCTGCTCCTGATTCAGCCAGGGAAGGAAATTNTTAACTTTGTGAAGTTGTAAAAGGAACTTTTGTCTTTTCTACTGCACCCCCTCAGTACACGTGGCTAATTCTGCTGTTCACTTAGGGTCGGGGCTGCTCTGTGAGGTCACTGTTCCCCTTCCGCTTTGGTGTGCACTCCCCTCTTCTCTGTCTCTCCCACCCTCCTCTCTCTAGTCATTTTTTTAAACAGGAAGCACCTGTCCTCCCCCTCCATGGTGTACGTAAGACCAAGGAGCCAGGTGCTGTCCTTGCTGTGGGAGGCCACAGCTGTCTTGCCTGTGAAGAGTGGCTTTGCGTGAATTCCCTTAAGATCTTTTGGACCCTATATCCAAGTCAAGAGTTAGATTCATTGTATCTGATTTTTACATTTGTTTTTCAACTAATTTATAATGCCTTTACAGGAGAGGTAGATGATGAATTTGCATTCTCAAAACCAAACCACAACAGTGGGTTTGATGTTCCTCAAGAGTGGAAGATATTTAAAAGGCAACAAATAGAAAACCAGTCTATATCCTGTAATATACTTCAGCTTTCTGGTGGCTGAAATCAGGTGTGGCAGGTTTAGTTTTAGAGAAGAAAGAGATTTTTAACCGATTCTTTCCAATGTTGGGGTCTATAGGAGCCTAATTACTGACTGGACCTACGTAAGAGGCAAGATTGATGAGTTGCTAAGCAGTAATAAAGGGGTAACACATTTCTACAGGCAAACACACGCTTTCCCACAGAGGCATGGCCTTTCCCACTTCATCCTGGGCAATGTCACAGCATCCTTATCTTAGTCCATTTTCTGGGACTGGGGAATTTACAAAAAAAAACAAGTTCCGGAGGTTCAGAATGCATGCCTGCCTGGTTTCTAGTGAAGGCCTCATGCTGCTGTAACTCACAATGGAGCACAGATGGACACGTACAAAAAGAGGGTATCTGTAACAATCCACTCTTGAGAGAACTATTTTGTTCCTGTGAGGATTGATTCGGTCATATGAGAATGGCATTAATCACTCTTTTTTAAATTTTATTTATTTTTATTTCACATACATTGGTATTTTGCCATGGGTGTTGGGTCCCAAGAACTGGAGTTACAGACAGTTGTGAGCTGCCATANGGGTGCTGGGAATTGAACCAGGGTCCTCTGGAAGAGAAGTTAGTGCCCTTAACCACTGAGCCATTCTCTCTAGCCCCTAGCATTAATCACTCTTAACAAAGGACTTAATCACCTCTTACAGGCCTCACCTTCCAACACTGCCACATGGGTGACCAGTTTCTACTTGAGTTTTGTTAGTGACAAACCACATCCAAAACTAATCCAAAGCTATTTCTAGAAATGATAATTGATAGAACTCAGAGGAGATCTGACCAGACAAGACTTTCTACTGAACTAAGGCTTCCAGTGGATATCTTGTTCGTGAGACTAAGACGAACGAAGAGGGACAGCTATGGATTTAGGTTTCTCCAAGTTAAGCAGGTGAGGGGCTGTGATGGAATGTATATGGAAAATATATGAGTGTCCTGCAAAGTCCACTAACAGACAATCCTCCCTGTGGAAGAGAATGTCAGGAGTGGACAAAAACACATGTGGAGACATGCCAGCCATCCTCAGGAAACTGGTGAAAAAACTGAGCTGAGTGCCTGGCGAGTTTAGAGCCAGGAACAAGAGCAGGCACAAGAGGCTCATGGGAAGCCAGGAGAGCAGTGCTATGCCAGTTGCTTACAAGGTCTCTTTTCTGTTGAAGCCTAACTTACCTTCAGTGAAGCACACAGTGCTTGGGGTTACAAATTTCTTGTGTGTACACTCAACACATACATCTCTGACCAACTAGAAGGGCATTATTAGGACCATTTCTAAAGGACTTGTTCACTGCTTATGCTCACACAAAGAGTCTCTTAGAGGTCCATCCCAGAATCCATTCTCCAAATCCATAGATGTAGATGAGATCTACATGAGCAAACTGGGAGTGGGGTTGGGGGTAATGGAGAGCAAGGAAAGAGATAGCATGATAAATGAAGATATCATGGGAATAAGGAGAAACAGAGTGCTAGGGAAGTTCCTGGGAATCCACAAGGATGACCTTACCTTAGACAACTGGAAATAGTCGAGAAGGTGCCTGAACTAGCCTACTCCGGTGATCAGATGGCTGAATACCCTAACTGTCATCATAGAGTCCTCATCCAGTGACTGATGGAAGCAGATGCAGAGATTTACAGCTGGGCGCCAGGCTGAGCTCCANGAGTCCAACTGATGAGAGAGAAGAGGGATTCTATGAGCAAGAGACAATGAGATCATGATGGAAAATGTACAGTGACGGCCAGTCAAACTTGTGGAAATACNTAAACTGTGGACCAATAGCTGAGGAGCGCCCATGGTACTGGACTAGGCCCTCTGGATAGGCGAGACAGTTGTTTAGCTTGAATTGTTGAGGTGGCCCCCAGGCAGGTAGTGGAATCGGGTCCTGTCCCTGGCTCATGAGCCGACTTTTTGGAGCCCAGTGCCTATGGTGGGACACTTTGCTCAGTCTTGGTGCAGGAAGGAGGGGCTTGGACCTGCCTCAACTGAACGTACCAGGCTCTGCTGACTCCCCATGGGAGACCTTGCCTTGGATGAGGTGGAAATGGGGGGTGGGTTGGGGGGAAAGGATGAGGGGCTGGAGGAGGGAGGAGAGGGGAATATGTGGTTGGTATGCAAAATGAATAGAAAAATCTCTTAAAATAATAAAAAATAAGGAATAATTTTGTAGCAATAACACTTAGTTCTATTCCAATATTTTTCTTGCTAGCATTTAACTTACAAGATTAATCTTTAAATCATGTCCACTTGATCAGTTTTAGAAATACTTTTATATTTTAAACAGTTGCATAACTAATTGTCTAAGTATAAACAATTCTGTATCTTGGGAAATGTATTCTTTCAGGGAAAGGCTGTCTGTCTGTGTGAAGCACAGCCTCTTAAGGGGAAAAAATGGAAGTTTCCTTTTCCCCACTATGATAAAATCAGAATTGGAACTATTTCATCATGGGGAGATTTCTTATGATTAGTCAACCAAAAGCAGTCAGAGGAAGATCAAGTTAATTTTTAAAAGGGAACTGTTTCAGGAAGTATGATTTTTTTCTAGAATACCTTCAGTGCTTTAGAGAAAAAAAAAACGTGTTGACTTTAATAATAGGCATGCTACAGTAACACGGGTGGAATTCTGGTGCTGAAAATTTTCCCAAAAGCTTTTTGCCATGAGGAATTTTGTTTTATTTATTTTAATTTTAAAATAAACTTTATTATTAAAAACTTGAAAATAAGTTAAAAACATCACACACCAAAATTACAGAGACTCCAAAGTCTATACAACTCAATGAACTTCTCTACACAGTAGGACTATGCATTCAGGAAGGATGCTATGGCACTCCACATTAGATTTACACTTTCAGTATCAAATTAGATTTTTCTTTTAAAGATGATTACCTTAAATTTTAAGGAAGACAGCACCAATGACTTCTTCCCTTCAGAAGGCATCATAAGACATGAACAAGATGAAATCTAGGGAAAATGCACATTTGTCAGAGTTTGTGTTTTATAATATTGAATATAATTTGACACTAAATATGATACATTTATATGAATGTGATATAACTATTTCTGTAAATATCTGTTAATTGTGAATAATTTAACATAGCAGCATGTCAAGGCATGGCTGTCTGCACAAACATCCATCTGTCATTTCTATGGGGCATCCACTGAGGAATCAGACTACCCAGACTATGCCAGTTTCAACATAGTACTCATTAGCCAAACCTGAGGACAGTAAGAGCTACAAGCACAAATCAGGTCAAAACATCACCACCGAAGAAAAATGGAGATAAATTCAACAGATAATTTGATTCGTGAACACCAGGCCAAGCTGCAGATTGGATCAGAACCAGCATCTGGGTGACTAAACCATGAATGGTCCTAATATAAACTTGGTTTGGGTCCGACTCTAAGCTCTGAAAGAATATGCACCCTTAGGCACTGTACACATACAACATTAGTGACGACTGAAGATTGATATTCCCCAGAACAGGAAGTTGGGGCTCCCCTGCCTCCAGTTGATAGACAGTTGATGAGCCTCTTGTAAAATGAGGAAGGCCTGATTGCTGGGTTAGGCTCATTTGAGATCTTAAATGCCACCATTTTCCATGAGATACTTTCTTCAGACTTGAAGGTTGTAACCATGAGGAAGCAAACTCTAAAGCATCCTTTTTGTAGGGTCTGTCTGTTCCTTACTGATGTCAGGACTTTTAAAGGGATGTCAGAATCTGTAAGAACCCCGAAAAGTCACTGAAAAGTCAAAAGCAATGTCATCCATCCCTTTGTCAGTTCNCTCTCATCTTCTCCTCCCAAGAGAATGCAGGCCCTCAGCAGGAGCGTGCCTTCTGTCCATTGCATGCTGCTAACATAGTGGTGGGGTCAGTGTTTAGTGCCAAGTTTCACTGCCTTCTAGGAACCTCATTTCAAAAGCCGAGTGACTTATGTTCTGCAGTTAATATCCTTTTAGTTTCTTTTTAAAGCCAAAAGGTAGGGTTCAATTGGTGAACCTCTCTTTCCCAGAAATTTCACTTTTAGTTGGTTATCGACATTTGTGCATTGACTCAGAACGCATGTAATGAGTGTTCATTCGGGGCTCAGAGATTGGAGTAAACCAGCATTAGTCATGGGCCCTGACAGGGTTGGAGGCCAGATCTTTCCTAGGCAGGAGTCTCTCTCATCCATCTTGTGAATAGATGGAGCAGAGGCCACCTCAACTTCCACTTTAGCTTGCTTTAGTAGAGTGGAATAGGACTGAGGTGAGGGGATGGGTATAAAACTGGTCATTTACCCTTCTTAGGAATTTAGAATACAGAGTGAGAGGAGGTTTATCTCTTGCCATATAGAATGTTTTTGTCAAAGCTATTTTTTTTATCAAGTAACGAATTGAGCAGAAGTAGAGAATGAAGAATGCTGGACAAGAAGAAAGGAGACAACTGAGGTAAAATAGCTTCCTTCCCTTCTCCCTTCCTTTACCTCTCTGTTTCTCACCCTCCCTCCTCTTCCTCCTCCTCTCCTCTCCTCCCTTCTTTCTCTTCCTTATCCTCTTCTCAGAACTGGGGATATAATCCAGGGCCTTGTCTCCCCCGGCCCTTGGCCAGTGAGATAGGTGAGATACATTTCTGGTACATGCCTTTGGTGTTCACAATCCTTGCCCACACAGAAACAAGTAAGTACTAAGAAGGGTGGAAAAGAACAGTGAAATATTTCATAGTGTGGTAAGACACAAGGAGGAGCTTTGTGGAATGGATGTTGACCCTGTGACCAAGTTGGTAAAGGAGGAACAGCGGGACCTTGGACAGGTTCTTCACCACTCTTTCCCTAGGTTCCTCATCTAGAAGGACTTTTAGAAAGAACTTTTAAGTATTTATTCCCCAGAAGAGGAACTTGAGGCCCAGAGAGGTAAAAACTGTCTGCAAGGTCACACAGCTAGTTCATGGCAAAACTGAAAGTACACTCGGTGTCTCTAATCTACCACTGTACTTCAGCTTGGCCTGGGATACCTGCTGCCTCAAAATCAGCACCCACAGCCTCCCGGAACCAGGGTGTCCCTACTCAGCCTTCTTACTCTGTATAGATTTTTAATTTGGCTGCCACTTAGGACATCTCATGGTTCTGCCTTGTTGGGGACCAGCCGGACCTGTCAAAAAGTCCTTGAAGGGAGGAGTGAGGATTAAGAAANAATAGATAAGAAAAATAGAGACGTGGACAAAGAAAAAGACAGAGACAGAGGGGCTGTCTGGAGGGGCTCTGGGTCAATACCACGGTCGNCTCTAGTTTATTCCTAATGGGCTTTTTAGACACCAGCAAGGGGAGAAGACAAAAGACCTCCCCCTTTCAAGGTCAAGGTATAAAGTACAAACAAGTATAGACCCTTCCTTAATTTTCAAAACACTTGGTGACCACACCTTATGGCAAGGCATCTTGTAATTAGGCCTTGAAGTNTAAGACACCTGGTAACCACACCTTTGGGCAAAACATCCTATTACTCAGCCTTGAGGAGCAAAGCAAACTCAGAGTCTCTGACCCTGAGTCAAGATGGAATAAGACTTTACTATGGAGTCTCTGTGGACTCCCACACTGCCTCCAACTGGCCTCTGCCAGACANAGATGCTGTTCAGAAATAGTACCCAGAGCTACCATGTCATGGAAGGTCCCAGTGTGAAGTTACCAAGGCAGTCCATAGAAATGACAATTGGTTTTATTACTGACTGAAATGGGATTATTCTCTGGCTTTTCTAGTCATACGGATAAATGTAGAGTGAGTCATCCCCAAACTGATGAGCAAAAGCGTTCCCTCAAATGCAATGGCTGTAAGGTACATCCCAGTAGGACCTGGGGGAGACTTAAAGTCAATCGGCCAATTAACTTTCTAATCCAAAAATGCACAGTGAAAATTAAAAAAAAACAAAGTGGGCTGAGGATGAGGCTCGGTGATGGAGTACTTGCCTAGTGTACACAGAGCCCTGGGTTTGATTCCCAATACTGAAATAAGGAGAAAAAAACAAACCAATATGTATGGTGTTTATAACTGCAGCACTAGGAAGGCCAAGGAGCAAAGATGGTGGCTTTGAGGTCAGCATGGGCTATACAATGAGACTACATCTCAAAAATAACAACAAACAAATAAGCAAAACACCCAAACTCAAACAAAAGAAACAACGTGATGATGAACGTAGGACCTAGGGTAATGTTTACCACTTTAAATGCTGGATGGAGAGAAGTAGGTATTAAAATAGGCAGGTCAGTAAACTAGAATTCAGNTATTGTAGCCCTGGCCTTTTTATGTTGGTGAGAAGGTTTATGGGTCTTTTTTATGTTATTAGAAATAAGTAAATGAGAACATTAATAAAAATAGGTCATGAATGGATCCAAAGTGAAAACCAGTTATGGACCAAAGATAACGAATAATCTAATTTTGTGCAATGGAAGCCTATGGACAAAAAGAACAAGGCAGAGAAAAGATAAGTGTGGTGTCAATATAATATCTTTATAATTTCTCTCAAGCTATCAATTAATCATTTCATGACATTCTAAGTCTTTGAGGGTTTTGTTAATATGTTACATGTTGAGATAGTCACTTTGCCTCAGGTAGAAATGAACTGTCCTTAATTTGCTTCATATCTGAGCTAAGCTACTGATGCGAATCTATGAGTCACAGCCTTGATTTATAGAGAGTGACAATACCTGGCTTACCATTCTAAAACTAGACTCTCCACTAAACTTAGGCTTCCTGTGTGTGGCTTACAGTACCAGACTGATATGCTCAAATTGCTTTAGTTTCAGTTATGAAATAATTAAAAACAGGCTCTCCAGNCCCTTCAATGTTTTTATTAGTATAAAGAGATAATGTGTCTAAAATGTTCTGAAACAGGATTGGAAAGCGAGAGGTGAGGTCTGAACAGCAACAGATCTGCCTGTTAGAGTTGTGCATTTAAGAGCTGGCTGATGCCTACTGTGTGGTGAAATGAGAACTCACATTCCATAATCCACCCTACAGATTACAGCTTGCTTAAAAATATTAATGTACACAAGGTGAATCTGGTAAGAAATTAACATTTGGTAAAGNGAATATGGGAACTTTGGGTGATGGGGATATGGGGACTGAAGGCACTAGTTTTCAAGCTTTTGTATAAGTCTGAAATCATTTTGATATAACAGGGTTATAATTGATAACAGTAAATAATTGATATGAACTGTTATGACAAGCACTGTCATGCTGAGAGAGCAAACTGAGCAGTTCATTTGAGAGGGTTAGGTTTTCTCACTTCAGTTTGAATACAAGTTAGCAAGGTATGTTTGTTGTTGGTGGTGATTTTTTAAAGGTACCTTGGATGAAATGATTTATCCCTTGTGGTGGTTTGAATGANATTTCCCCATAGTCTGGGGNCATTTGAATATTTGGTCCCCAGTTGATGACACTGTGTGGGGAGGCTTAGGCAGTGTGACATTGTTGGAAGAGGTATGTCACTGGAGACTGGAGGCAGGATTTGAGTATACAGACTCGCTTCATTTCAAGTTTGCACTGTGCTTCATGTTTGCCATCCAAGATGTGAACCATCAGCTTCCGCTTTAGCTGCCATGCCTGCTGGTTGCTGCCATGCTTATCTGTCTGCAACTGCAAGTGAGCCCTTCCTTCTATAAGGTGCCTTGGTCATGGTGTTTTACCACAGCAGGAGAAAAGNAACTAATGTATCCCCTTTAAACAACAGAATTAAGACCTCTCTTGCAAGAATAAAAGGATGAATTTACCTTCTGTATCTATTCGGTTACTCTGAATTGAAAAGGTGTGTGATCTTTGTTCTCTGTGAAAGTAGTTCTCCATCAAAATATGAAACATTTTATTCAAAAAGAGAGGAAAGAAANTTACAATTAACTTTCAGCAAAGAAGTAGCATTTCTNTTATGAACAATTCTAATGAGGAAGGAAGTGTGGAACTTCATATTCTCAATTCTGTTGAAGTTATGAATCATCACAGCTCTGTTAACAATTACATTATATTTTAGGAGTGCTTTCCAGGGTTCTCCTGGGCCAGGCCAATTGGTGAAATCTGATGCTTCTCCTCTTTTACCCAGGAGACTTTGCAAAGTGAATTCATATCTCAGTGGAATAATATCTCCCCTTCTCTCATTTCTGTGTTTCTTCATAGTGAAATTTTAGAGAGGATTCAAGAGGTCGGTTATGTGGAAGTAAGCCTTAGTAAACTAGCCTAAATAGATCTGTAATACAGAACATTTTTGCTTTCTCCCTTTTCACTGTCTGAAAGATGAGCATAATTAATAAAGAAAATGAGTGAATGACATGGATAAAAATAAATTCAAATAAGCTTTTTTATTTTAACACGTGTGCCAGATATAAGCTGCCAGACTGATGGAAGAAATGGAAATCTGAAGCTTGAATAAATTACAAAAAGAAAACCCTTCCCCCCNAAAAAAGCTCAGATTCAAGTGGCTTCACTGGCAAATTCTTAATATTTCAAATAATCCTAGCAANAATCTCTCATAAACTCTTTCAAAAAAGGGAACATTAGGGAGTACTTCCCAACTGGTTCCAGGAAGCCAGTGTTACAGACATCAACACCAGGCCACATCACCACAGGAAAGAAAAATACAAGCCTATATCCATTGTGAATATAGACACACAAGCCCTCAATGAACTACTGAGTCCAGTTACATAAAAAAGATTCATTTCAAAGAACTGTGGGCAATTGAGTAAAGCTGGGAGATGTGTCCTCCCCAGGGAGGAGCACACCAATTGTTTTACCACTACTAAATGGTCATCCCTGAAAACATACATACTACATACATACAAGTAACTTTGTATGGAATTATATATGTGTATATACATATATATGTATATATACATACATGTTCCTAAGTGTATATATATATATATATTCCTAAATATAAGCTGTTGAGTCCATATAATATCCAATATATGTGTGTGCAAATACATATATGCATGCATAGCAATTAATGAAAAAAGAGGCCATGAATTTGAAGGAGAGTAAGGAGGGGCATATGGGAGGGTTTGGAGGGAGGAAAGGGAAGAGAGAAATGTTATAATTAAAATACAATCTCAAAAATAAGCAAAAAAGAATTTCAATTTAAAAAATTGGTTTGTCACAAAATAAAAAGTGCTAATTTAAGAGGAATTTTGATGGAATATGAAATTATTTTGCTATTGAAAAAATAAGTTAATAGACTGGGAGGAATAGAACAACAAAACCCTGGATCTTTCCAGAGATTGGGGCATTTTACAAAATCTAATAACTTTTCCCAATAACTACCCGTCCCCCCNAAAAAAACTAAGGAAGGAACGGCNCTTTCTCAAATACCCCAACACAGAGTGTCTGTGTGATCAGGAACAAGACAAGGCAAGAATGTTCAATCCCACAGTGTCCTGAAGGATCAAACGANGACAGATTTTTAAAACAGGAGNAGAAGCCATCAAAAGGGAAAGGAAGAAGTAAAACTATCTCTATTTGTCGATGATTGGNCTTATATGGAGAATTCTGAGCNATCTACAAAATAATCCATNATAAATTAACAAATTAATTATACAGCATGTGATCAATACACAGAAACAAATCTGTTCTGTGTNCTATCAATGAACAACCTAAAAATAAAATTAAGATGGAGTCCCAATTATAGTATTGTTAAAAAGAATAAGATACTTGAGGTGTACATTTAGCAGCAACAACAAAACCACAAGATGTTTAGAATGAAATATAAAGTACAAAAGATCACTAAAGAATTAGCAAAGATTTAAATCAATGGAAAGCCACCNCATTATCACAGAAAGAAATACTTAATAGCTGCTATTAAGATGACAACACACCTCAAATTTACCTGCATATTCAATACAATCCCTTTCAAAGCTCCGGTGCATATTTCATAGAAATTGAAAAGCTGATGTCAAAAAAATAAGAAAATAAGAAAATTCAAAAGATCTAGAAAATTCAGAGCAGTTTTGAGAAATAAAGTCAGAGGACTCATGCATCCTGATTTCAAAGCCTGTCACAAAGTTACAGTGAGCAATGCAGTGTGGTACTAGCATGCTGCTAAGGATGTAAATGCAGAGAAGAATTGAGAGCTCATAAATAAACTCTCACTTGTGGTCAATTGATTTTGACATGATTTCCAAGATGACTCAAATGGAGGAAATCTTTAATAAATAGTCTGGAATAACTGACTGCCAGGTGTCAATAAATGAAATTGGACTTCCTTTTTACACAAGAATTAACTTATAAACATTGTCATATGCCCTGAAACTATACAGTCTTAGGAGAAATGAGTATTTTATTTATTTATTTTATGTGCATGAAGGTATGTATGTGCACCTGAATTCACCTGAGTGTATGTCTGTGCACCATACATGTGTCTGGTGCCTGAGGAGGCCAGAAGAGGGCATTGGATCCCTTGGAACTGTATTTATGGATGGTTGTGAGCCACCACGTGGGTGCTGAAAATCAAACTGTGTCCTCTGCAAGAGTAGCAAGTGCTCTAAACCACTGAGCCTTTTTCCACCCCAGAAGGACTACCTGTCTCTAGATGGTTGGATAGATAGATAGATAGATAGATAGATAGATAGATAGATAGATAGATAGATAGATAGATAGATAGATAGTTGGATAGATAGATAGATAGATAGATAGATAGATAGATAGATAGATAGATAGATAGATAGATAGATAGATAAATGGATGGATAGATAGATAGATAGATAGATAGATNAAGTGCTCTAAACCACTGAGCCTTTTTCCACCCCAGAAGGACTACCTGTCTCTAGATGGTTGTATAGATAGATAGATAGATAGATAGATAGATAGATAGATAGATAGATAGATAATAGATAGATAAATGGATGGATGGATGGATGGATGGATAGATAGATAGATAGATAGATAGATAGATAGATAGATAGATAGATAGATAGATAGATAGATAGGATGGATGGATGGATGGATGGATGGATGGATGGATAGATAGATAGATAGATAGATAGATAGATAGATAGATAGAAAGACAGACAGACAGACAGACAGACATGTTAGGTAAGATTCATAAGCATAAGTGACAAAAGAACAAATGTTTGGCCAGAACTGAAAATGAATTGGCCCAGACTGGCCTCAGACTCACAGTTCTCTTGACATGGCTTTGTGAGTGCTGGGACTGTAGGTGTGTGGCCATGCTAAAATTGAGAGGTTGTTCTGCAAAGACCTCATCCATTGTGAATACAGACACAAAAGCCCGCAACAAGTTACTGAGTTCAGTTGGCACAAATAGTGTTAATTCAAGAGGAATTTCCTAAAGGATATGAAATTATTTTGTAATTGAAAAAAATNAATTAATAAAGTGAAAAAATCTACAGAATGTGATTTCAAAATGTTTATAAACCAAAGGTTTCAGCATGACTTGCATTCAGAATAAATATAAAATACAACNCAATGATGTGTGATGTCTTTCTGTACGCTGTGAATATGTGTTGCTTTGATTGGTTGATAAATAAAATGCTGATTGGCCAATAGCCAGGCAGGAAGTATAGGTGGGATAAGCAGACAAAGAGAATTCTGGGAAGAGGAAGGCTGAGNCAGGAAATGCCAGCCCAAGGAGCAACATGTAATGGGATGCAGGTAAAGCCACAGAACATGTGGCGACATATAGGTTAGTAGAAATGGGCTGAGTTTAAGTGTAAGAGCTAGTCAGTAATAAGCCTGAGCTAATGGCCAAGCAGTTATAATTAATATAAGCCTCTGAGTAATTATTTTATAAGTGGCTGTGGGACCGTGGGGCCTGGCAGGATCCGGACAAAACCTTCTCCTACAATTAAATATTAAAGAGAGAAACCATTTTAACAATAAAAACCCAAAACAGGCAAATAATATCTTCAGATATTTTCCCAAAGATAATATGTAACTATCTAATAAATATATGAAAAAAAAATCATGAGCCATTAAGAGAAATGAAAACCCCCAATGACATACTACTTCATACCTCTTAGGATAGCTGTAAATAATAAGACAAATAATGACAAGCATTAGGAAGCATGTAGAAATATTGGACACTCTTGTTTTTTTTGCAGCAATGTAAAATGGTGAAGCCACTTTGGCAAACAGGCAGGTAGAAGCTCACAATATCAAGCAGTATTCTCATATGACTTAGAACTTCCTAGGTACAGCTGAGTTTTGACAAAGATGCCAAAAAAACATGCACTGGAGAAAAGACAGCATCTTTAATGAATGGTGTTGGGAAAAATGGATATCTCACTTTGCACACTAATCAATTACAAGTTGATAGATTAGACCGGAAACTCAGAAACTTCTAGACAAAAGAATAGAGGGTACGCTTCAGGATACAGGCCCAGGTTAGTGAAGTTGTCAAACATCATCAGAGAAGTTTCTCTGTTCAATGGATGATAGTTAACACAGAAACTCCCAACTGGTCAAAGTGCAGAGACCAAGTGTNGGTGGCATGTTCAGCCACCAATGAGACATCTATATCACATCCTTCCACCAATGAGACATCTATATCACATCCTTCCACAAGGCTCAGGGATCTTCACGGAAGAAGGGGAGTAAATACTTTAAGAGCTAGGGGTCAGGGAGGATCAGAATGAAACAGTGTCTTGTAGACATGACAAGACCACTGCACTCAAGAACTCTAAGTACCTGTGGTTGCTTGCCCGAGAGCTGTAGAAGATGGAGACCATCAACAGTCTATGCTGGAGTAGAAAGGAGTTGGCTCCTANTTGTAGAGCTGTGGGTAGCTAATGATTGCTGAGGAAATGTCCGTTTTCTTTATGGGTGTGGCTCCTGGAAGGCTGACCACTCTTCAGTGGAGGGTCCCACACCCATGAGTACATGAACAGCACAAAATCAGAGTTAATAGGTTATGCTTTTAAAAATGGATATAAAGTTGGGGGTGGTAGGAACTTGGGGTGGACCAGGGAGGAGTTGATGGGAGGAGTTGGTGTGAATATGATCAAAATACAGTGTATGAATTTCTCAAAGAATCAATAAAANATTTTAAATTAAAAAAGAAATTCTTAGGCATATGTGCAAAAGAAATGAAAATGTATGTTTATATAAAATGTACATGAATGTTAATAACATCTTTCATAATAGAACAGAGGTTTACCCAAATGTACATCAACTGATGAATGGATAAAATGTGATAGATTCACATAATAGAGTACTATTCAGTCATAAACAAAATGAAGGTCTAATTATACTAAACATGGTGAACTCTGAAGACTGTGCTGAGTGAAGGAAATCAGACATAAAAGGTCACATACTACATAAAACATGTACCGAAGATGTTTAGAATAAGCCAACCCATAGATAGAGAGAATAAATGACTAATTGTCAGTGACTGGAAGGGGGAGAAATTAGGGGCTGAATGGTAATAGATACAAAATGTATTGAGGGATTTTAAAAAAAAGTAGTCTAAACTAGGCAGTGGTGGTAGTTACACAATAATTTGAGTATATAATCACCGAGTTTCATGCTTTCAAAAGGTGATTTATGGTATGCAAATAATATCTCAAAATTACTGTATAAAATATCCGTACTGTTTCTGCTTTGTTTCTATATTGTGCTGGACCTTAAATGTGTATTTCTTCAACTATTCCGTGATCCATAATGACTACTCCATTAAGGAGCTTTTTCTCCTCCTCCTCCTTTTCCTCCTCCTCCTCCTCTTCCTTCTTCTCCTCTCTTTCTCTTCCTCCTCCTCCTCTTCCTCTTCCTCCTCGTCCTTCCTCAAGTTTTTACTCCTAATAGTTGGAGAAAACTCGAGTTCCTCTATACTCAATAGTAGACTTCCCAAACCTTGTCCCTGCTAAACAGTGCTTNCTCCCGTTCCTTGATAGGTCCTAATGGGCTGATAGGCTTTCAAGGACTGGAATGNGTGCTTGAATGTCACACACATGGCAGAGTGACATTCAAAGGCGAGAACGTGAAGATGACTCAACNCAACTGGGAACAGCAGCATGAGTGTCACCCTCCTAAGCCAGTGTCATCATGGGTGGCACCTAAGCTGTGGTGGATGTGGGAGAGCGTGGGTTGCTCTGTGGTTGGGGGGCGGGGGGTGTGAAATGTAAGAGAGAGCCAAACTCAGGATCNCTGGAGCTCCCATAAGAAGAATCACAGCCATATTTTGTCTACTTTTCCATTTTGGTAGGAAGAGATAGTTTAGATTTTTTAAAAAAAGGAAAAGAAATTCCTCTCTTGAAATTATTTTTATTCAAAGCCTGAAGCAAANCAGCCAGAAGTAAGACAGAATTTCAAGCTTCATCTCAACCATCTCATATTCATTCCAAATCATGAATGAAACTTGTAAGGCCTCTCAGAATGAAAAAACTGACCGAGGTGGTCTCTCCTAAGGGGGTGACTGCATTTCAGAGCAACAGTAGGGCTTACATTTTCCCAGTTCCTGAGCTTATAAATACCAAGAACACTGCATCACCCCTTATGACATTTCACAAAGCTCTCAGAAAAGAGAGCTTAAAGAAACAGAGGGGGAAAAAAAGCACAAAGTCCATATGGTCTGCTCATTGCCAAGTAACCCAGAGACCTCTTTAATCTATTAGGGTTTTGCTTAGTGTAAATGTGTATATGAATTTGTATGTATGCATATGTATTTAGCACATAGGCATGATATATATACACATATATATATTCTAGATTATGTATATGTATATATATATATATACTAGACTGAATCATTTGGATTTATTGATATTTGTCCATTTTAACTTAAAAAATATTAAGTTCATATGGTTCAATTCAAAAGTCCTGCACAACCTAAAAGTTTGCATAAGGTGAGTATGAAAATTTGATGACTCCAAACAAGTACCCAAGAAGTTAGATTTCCACACTTCTCACAATGGAGTTGCTCANNGTAGAACATTTGCTCTGTTTGAATTATCTCAGCCNGTCATAGGTGTGTGATTCCAAGGGCTGTTTTAGATTTATCACCATCTCAGAAAGTGACAAGGCTGCGAGGAAGGGAAGAGTTATGAGTAGTGATAGAATGGATTAAATAATGATTTTCTTTTACATACATTTTTAAAAGGGGTAAAATCAAGTCACATAATGGTGACAAGGTACACACACCTATTATTTTGGCCCTTGGGAGGCTGAGGCAGAAAGATNATGAATTTGAGGCCAGCCTAAGTTACANAGTGAGACTCCCATCTAAAAAATATCTGTAAACTAAAACTCTTGTATAAATATACAATGAACACACATTATATTTTTAAGCTAAATTTATTATTTGACAAT
>LZPO01055274.1:53424-70872 GCA_001675575.1 Neotoma lepida
TGAGGAAGGATACTTAAAGTTGACCTTTCGTCTTCATAAGCAAGTACACACAGGTGCATGTGTGTGCACTGGTGGGCACACACACACACACACACTCACACACACACACACACACACACACACACACAAATCCCTTTCTCACATTCATGTCTTTTTGTTTTGTTTTGTGATCCACTGGACTTAACTGGGGACATCTGCATGACCATGAGTGTGAAAGCATCCCCTGGAGAATAGTGAGAGCACCAGCAGGCACACAGCTGAAGACAATGAACCAGCCTTATGCAGGCCCAGTGCTAGAAACCAGAGCTGCTGTGGGTGTTACAATTGTAATGTCTGTGTCATGTCCAGAAGATAGCATTTTACAGCTTTTCTCCCAATCATCTGGACATTAAATTCTTTCTGCCCCATCTTCTGAGATGTTCCCCAAGGTTTAGAAGGGGTGGTACAAATATCCTCTTTAGGGCTGCACATTTAACAGTCACATATTCTCAGCGTTTTGAGCAACCATGTGTGTCTGCATTCACTTCCATTCATTATAAAGAAAAGATTATCTGATCAAGGCTGAGAGTATCACTTGTCTATGAGTATAAACATGAATATTTAAAAGATGATGTGATACCATGTCAACTTAGCAAAATACCAGTATTAAATTCTCTCCTATAGCCTATGATCTCTTCAGCCATAGGTTTTGACCAGGTTTACAATTCTAGGTATTAATTCTCTCCTATGCAATAGAGTTCAGATCCAATCACAGAGTGGCTGGTTAGCCTCATAACAGTTGTGCCATTATTGCACTAGTGGTCCCTTCTTGCCTAGCAGGTTGGTATGGCAGGCAAGGTCCACACTCAGGTGAAGTGTCATGTTTTCTAACTTAGCGACCTGTCTAACCACATCTGGCACTATATNCGTTAGTCAGCCGGGAGGGAGAGAGATCTTACTTCGTTGCCTTTGAAAAGGAAAAGTAGCTATTATAATCAATTCAATGAAGAACTCCAAGAACTCTACATATGTATGGAGGGAATTAGGAATTATAAAGTGATTTTACAAAGTTTTAAAACTGTTCTTTCACACGGTAATGTTGGATACAAGTAGAAGGAAATTCTCTAAGGCTTTTTGGGAAGGATTCTGGCAAGGGTTGATAAAAGGATCATACTCAAGGGCTAAGGGGTTACTATAAGGGCAAGAGCACTGAGAAAATTGTATTCAGTTGAAATTGAAATCATGAGAGTTGTGGAATAAACATTTTAGTTTAATAGAAAATAGCATAGGAGTAAAAAAATAACCCACAGCTGCTGTCTCACAACCCAGAAGTTGCTTTATGTCTGTCTGTCTGTCTGGTTCACATGCCAGGCTGTCAAAAGTTGACTGAGAAGGTAAGAAAGAGCCCTTAACATCATTAATATCAGTTCATCCTGAGGATTTGCATAGAAATTGTAGTTACTACCTGCTTCTGCAAACATAACAGTTCTCTATATTGGCCCACTGTCTGTTTTCCTCCCACCAACAATACAGAGAAAACTATGACATATTATAACTATTCCTTTCAGAAGATAAGGGCCAAGGCCCCAGAGTTGTCAAGAACTAATCTTGATCTGAGTTCTCCAGGCACCAGACAAGCCAGACAAATACAATGGCTCCTTCTCTTGGTAGTTCCACAGTAAGAATGCTCTGGCTAAATTTGATGAAATGTGAGTTCTAGGGCCTAGAAATATTAAAGCACTTGGAATTCTCATGTCATTCTTCACTATCTCTCACGATGATGACCACAGGTCTTACCCACACAGCTTTCATCTCTCTCACTGAAGGATAATTTACTCCTAAAATAAAAATGTTCGTGTATACCGTTCATTCAATAAAAATTTTTAAATGAGCATATTTGTTCGAGATACGTTTTGGTTGCTATGATAAAACACTGACCAAAACCACCTTGATAGGAAAGAGTTTATTTTAGCTTAGGAATCTGCAAGCAGGCACTGAGCCATGGAGGACTGCTGCTTATTTGCTTGCTTTCCATAGCTTGCTCAACCTGCTTTGTTATAGAATCCAGGACCACCTGCCCAGGGATGGCACCACCCACAGTGGGCTGGGCCCCTCCACATCAATAGTTAACCAAGAAAATGCCCCACAGACATACCCACAGACCTATCTGATGAAGGCAATTCCTTGATTAAAGTTCAGGTGACTTAGTTTGTGTTAAGATGACAAGAAACTAACTAGGAAAACTGAAGGGACTTTAGCCAGCCCAAGCATGGCAGGTATGGCTCTGGCAGGCCTTGCCCTCTCCCCCATTCCCTCTACCTTGCTAGAAACCATTAGATTGCATCCCTAAAGCTAGCCACCAGGGTCTGTTAANTTATTTGGCCACTTCCTCCTCCTGAGGCTGACTACTGAGGTCCAGGGTATTATCAGGGTATTGAAGTCCAGCATCAAAAGCCCCCTTTGGCTCACCTAANTGACAATCCCAATTAAAACTGAACATCTCATCCTAACACGGGATTTTTCCTTTTGCTTTTGTGAACCGCTGTTTGCCTGTGGGTCTCATCTGTCTCCTTTCTATCCAGAGGCACTCCTTTGTCCCTCTCTGGGACAAATATCCCTGCCCCCTCTCCCTTGTTCCCTTCCCCCTTCTCCTTCATCCTCTTCCCCGTCCGTTGTTCCTCTGGGGCAAATAAATCTCCTTTGCACTGAGAACTTGGTCTTGGGGTTCNGGAGCCAATACTGATCCCTTTAAAAACATTTTGATGAAAATAGCAAAACATTAAAAAAAAAATAGTCCCTCTGGCCATCCAGCATATATTTTTTAAAAAATCTAATTTTGTGGTGGCACACACTTTTAATCCTAGCACTCAGGAGGCAGAGACAGGAAGATCTCTGTGAATTTGAGGCCAGCCTGGTCTACATACGAGAGTCTCAGGTTAGCAAGGGCAACATAGTGACTCAAATAACAAACAAATAATAAAGATATGGAAAATACAGTGCAAACATTTTATGAGAACAACGTGCTTCAATTGCCTATAATCTGGACAAAGTATTATTAACAGTTCAGTTTGGATTCTTAATTTTTTCTATTTACATATAAAATATGTCTTTATAAACAATTNAATAAAATATTATCTCATGTATTATCAGCATATCATTGACATTTTTCAAGCAGTGAAATATGGCTTACAATAAACTCTAGTAGCTGCATAGTTTCTCTGGTGTTTGGAAAGCTATAAGATACTTTACAACTTCTTAAATTCTATACTATTTAAGCATTTTAAGGTACATATATAATGTTAAAATGTTAAAATGAAGATTAAAATTCTTCCCTAAAAAAGGATTGATAGATGTTTAAGCATTAAGATTCTTTTTTTGTCTACCATCAAATCACCCATCACAAGAACAGTATATCATCCAAAGTCCTCCTATTAGAAATGAGGATGGGATGGGNGGGAACACACTGCAGCATGTTCACAGTGGCAAATAGGATAGACATTTATCAAACACTATGTTCAAAAGAAATGGTATTTGTATTTTGTTCTATGCTGAAACCCCAGTTTAGAGTTGAATTGTGTGTCAAAACTTTTCCTGGGAAGATGCAAAACACAAGTCTACTCACCCCTGAAAG
Source organism: Neotoma lepida (assembly GCA_001675575.1). Classification (NCBI taxonomy): domain Eukaryota; kingdom Metazoa; phylum Chordata; class Mammalia; order Rodentia; family Cricetidae; genus Neotoma; species Neotoma lepida. Next base: position 57,035 of record LZPO01055274.1, read on the forward strand.
GAAACTCAGACCAGAGCACAGACACCAAGAAAGTTCAACTTGGTGAACCAATGAGCTTTACTGGGGTTATTTACAGGAATATGGGAGGGGGGTTACTCACAGGAGCAGAAATGACTCAAAGACAGCTGCATTACCAGCTGCCCACCCCAGCATGGGTAAACCTGGAGACCTGGAGTACACTGCATAGCCTGCAGTCAGCTCAANAGGTTGGGGAGTGACTCTGATCTTAAACCTCTTCCAGGCAGCTAGGCTGATCTCTGCTTCTTCCAGGCACTGGTCTAGTCTCAGNGTCTTCTTTGCAGGTTGTCTTTTCTGAGAGGACTCTCAACTTTTTATTGCTTATTCTGGCACAGATAGGCCTAATGAATCTGGTCAGTTTCAGGGACTCCCAGAAACTGTTTTGAGTTGTTTACCTGCTGCTTNAAGAACTTCCCTGCAGGATGGGATGTTGCAATATCAGAGGACACTGTTCCACAAGATACTGAAATGTTGGGTCTAGAAGCATAAAAAATAATGCAGAAGTCAAATAAGCCAGTATCCTTCTAGAAGTTTCTAGAAGCATGGAAGTGTCACAGGAACATATAATTTGCTCCCTTGAACAGTTATGCCTGAAGCCTGGGGGATCTGTAGTCCAACGATAATAGGAATGGGGACGGTTTAGCTAAGGGTCAAAGAAAATTACCAAGAAAGAAAAGCATGAAAGTGGCGAACNTGGGATGACAGGCCAGCAATGCCTTGGGCTTTGTNTGGGTGCTCGCATGGCACCAGCAGAAAACAGGTTTCTGAAAATCAGAACCAGTAGGTCTGAAATGAACTTGCCTCTTGGGCACGAGCACAGCCTTAGAATGCAGAGTGGGTACAAAGACGGACCGTGCCTATGCCATGAGGAGAAAAAACATTCAGACCAAAGCCAGCTCCTGCCTCAGGAGAGCAGGACAGTTGCACTTTCTGCCACGTGGCTTCTGGGGCAGAAACAAAGCTTCCATGTGANTCTAACAATTCTTTCCAGAACACTCCTTTCTCCTTCCTGCCNTGGATCCAATTCCCTACCACGCTGGTTTCCCNGGACCTGATGTAACTGCGCCATGGTGGTGAAGATCNGGATCNGTGAAGTTGGCCCTGTGGTTATCCTCCAACGATTTGGTTTTCTAACCTGGCTTTGTAGACCCCATTCATCTCTTATCAGGTTAGACTTATGAATAATTTAACCTCTCACTCTCTGCTCTCCCCAGTAGGAAGTTCTTTCTGTAAAGTGACTAACCACACCTCTTCACACTTGTCAATGTGTGGGTGGGTACCCTGTCCTGGTCAGTTTACACAAGTTTCTTTTCTGCCCTTTGATGTCAGGGGGGGNAAATAAACCGAGAAATGCTCAGAGACAGAGAGACAGATGGCATCCACAAGGAGACAAAGAGAGACAGAGACTGTGCCTGAGACAGACAGAAAGAGAAAGAGACATAAAGAGAAACAAAGAGCTAGAGAGAGTGAGAGAGGTGAGTGAGAGGTCACNAGAGAGAAGACAGGGAGCAGCTGGAGGGAAACCAACTCGTTCTAGGGAAGTTTCTAAACTCTTTCCTGTCCTTTAATTTGTCTTTCTGAATGGGAAGATATTTGTGTTCACTCATCAAAGGTTTGTAAGGGGGGCAGCTATTATTTTCAGACTTAGATGGGTTGGCTGCGGACTTGGGTAGTGGCCCGGTTCCCAGGCTGATCCAAGCTCCTCACCTTTCTCCTTCTATGCAGGCACCATCCATGGCAAAGGTTTCAACTCCACAGCAACAGGGAAGGCCAGAGAAAAGAGATGGAAGTGCTTTGGACCAAGCAACAATTTCCAGGTGCTCGGACTCCGCCTGTGTCAGCAGAAGGAGAGATAGTCNTTCCTTTCNTCCCTCCATAGATACATGTCTCTCTGCAGCACTGGATTTCCAGGGAACCCTACAGTTTACAACAGACACTTTCTTTTCAACCATTCTTAATTGGTATACAAAATAATGGGTTTTGTTATAACATTTATGCATGCTTATCAGTGTTTTGCTAATATTCGTAAGACCGAGACACGGTCCTTTTCCTTTTTCCCTCATCTTGCTGGTTCTTTGCTCTCCATGAAGTGTGTGTGTTGATATATAATATTTTATATATATAGTATTTTATATATATACATATGTATCTACACACACGTGCATATATGCCAAGATTCCACATATGAGAGATGTAAAGTTTGTCTTTCTGAGTTGGGTTTATTTTGTTCCCATGATCATTTCCAGTTCCATACATTTTCTTGCAAANGATATGATTTTATTCTTTATAATTGATTAAAACTGTATTGTATGTAATGCCCATTTTCTTTATCTGTTCTGCTGTTGACAGTCATCTAGCCTGATTCCATATTTTTGCTATTGCTACAGGCACTATTTTTCTTGTTACTATCATTAATAAAGATTCCTGGAACAGTAGAAGTAGAGCTCAGTGGCCACACATTTTCTAAACACATGAGGGCCTGGGTCCAACTCCAGTGCCATCAAAAAGAGCAGGGGCAAAGTCCAAAAGAATGAGTGCATCTTCTAGAAGGTGATAGTGTGGTCTTACAAGAACTTACATAAGAACAACCTATTCACTGCACACAGTGAGTCCAGGTCTCAGGCTTCCCTTCCAGGCCTTTCTATTAGGGCAACATAGAGTATGGAGCCATTCTTCATGGGTCAATCAATGTTCAGCTCCATATGGCATCACTGTGTAACTTTAAGAAAGTAATTTACCAGCCAAGCGGTGGTAGCACATGCTTTTAATCTCAGCACTCGNCATTCAAATAGGCAGGTGGATCTCTGAGTTTGAGGCTAGCTTGGTTCTGTGTAGCCAGGGCTACACAGAGAAACTCTGTCTTGAAAAACCAAAAAAAGAAAAAGAAAAAGAAGAAAGAAAGAAAAAGAAAAAANGTAATTTACCTCTCAGCTTCCTTATATGAGAAGCTGAAGCCATGTTTGTTTACCATGAGTGTCTCACAAAGCATGAACTTTAAAACCAAAATGATGGGAAAGACAAAGTTCCCCACTTGGCTCCTTGTTTTTAGCATTGTGGTTGTTGCTGTTATTATTGGTATTAAGCCTTGTCTAACTCCATCTGTACTTCTGCTAGTCAGCTTTTTAATCACTGGGACAGAATACCTGAGATAACAGAAATGTTTACTTTGGCTCATGGGTTCAGTTCATGGTTGCTTGGCACTATTACCCTTGTGGCAACACAGCACATAGCAAGGAGTATGTAAAAGAAGAAGAACCTTATGATGGCAGAGGAGGAGCGGGAGGAAGAGAAGGAAGCACTGGATCTGGACACAGTCTCCTTTGAGGACANCTCTAGTGACTTGAAGGCTTCCTACTAGGACCTTCCTAAAGATCCTGCCACCTTCCAATGACACTATGAGCCTTTCATGTGTCTTTTGGGGGGACAATCCAGGCTCAAGATACCACTATTTCCCTGGGTTGGCTAACTCTTGGTATGCACAGTGGCANTGTGGTGATTCTATGGAATAAGGGCTGCTCTGGCCACTGCCTGAATAAGGTCAAAAGAGGAAGAGAGCTACCCTTAGCTCCCTCCTCTCCCCACCCACCTTATGTACTCTTTGCTGGAGTAGCAGTGGCTAGGACATGGATCAGACTTCTTCAGTCATCTGAGCTTAGTGCAGAGAAGGGAAGTAACTCCTCTGGTTCTCTTGGACTAAGATGACCTCAATACAGGTCCTTGCTGAGGNTTTTGTGCATGGCTCATACTTTGTGAGCACTGGCGTTTGTTCCCCACAGCTGTCCTAATAAATCACCACAAACTTGGGGCCTTAAAGCCAGAGCCACATTCATTCTCCAGCCTCACAGTTTTGGAGATCAGAGACTTGAAAAGAAAATGTTGAAAAGTCCCCACTCTCTCTCACTTTCTACTGGAAGCTGGCAAACCTTGGTGTTTTGTGCCTAATAGATGTGTCACTCAAGCTTCTACCTTGGTTACCATGTGGCCTTTCTCTGAGCATCTGTGTCCTCTTCTTACTAGGACATCAGTCATTGTCCTATTCCAACATGACCTCATCTGAACTTTACTAATTACAATGGCAATGACCCTGTTTCCAAATAAGGTCACATATTAGAGGTTAGAATGTCAACATGTCATTTTAGGGGACAGGATTCAGCTCCTAATAACATNCTCTACACAAAATAGAGCTCATGATCTGCCCTTTTTAGATCAAAGGCAGTTGAGGTCAGCAGCCATCATAGTGTGCAATGAATGGCAGCCTTTCTTACCACTGTGGGGGCCTTGATCTGTGTAGAGCAGGCCAGGCACAAGGCATGAGGCCTGTGGGGGACCTCAGGGTCTCCAGGAAAGAAGATGGAGAGGGAGAAATACTATTCCAGTAATGGATACATTTGAACATTTATTGGAGCATGACCACTAATTCACTGAGTATCTCCGATCAACTCTATGGCTCTGAAAAGATGAAAGGTATTGACAAGTGATCCCCCTGGGGCCCCTGGTAGGAGCCTGACTCTGGATTATAACAAGTTCCTCATATTTGCTCTCATAAAAAAATGACCTCAGGAATCTTGTCTGTTCATTCAACAAGAGTTGCTTTCCTGCATCATGACTTGATTTTTTTCCATATCCTTTGTTCTTTTGAGATATAAAATTGATGCATGTTGATTATGTAAGGATTGGAAAATTATGGAAAAATAAATTTAAAATCACATAGTCAGTAGGATTAAAGAGTTATTGCCATTTGACAGTGAGTAAATGTTCTCACCATGGTAACCTTTAGCATGACTTCAATCACACTCAAAGGGCACCGAGGAACCACAAATTGCAGACCAAAACCAAAGAGGGAAGCATGGGCAAGGTATCCTGGAGAATCTGTGTGACAGACACTATTGGCCTAAGCAGCTGTCAGCTTCCTGCTCTTACCTCTATTCTAGCCATAAGCATTGAAATTGTTCATCCCCNCTCTTGCCTCCTGGAAGGCTGTGTGAGCACAAGTCTGGTCACTGAAGAGACAAAAGAAATGAATCAAGCATCTCCCTCGATAATTCTTGTTATTTTACTAAAAGAAGCAGAAAACGTAGCATCACCTTTCTTATTTCTTCTTCCCCTTGTCTACAATACCTGGAGTGACAACAGACTGCCTCTCTATTGGATGTTATAAAAGACTNTTGTGGCTGAATTCTATCCCCATAAAATTCATCTGTTGGAATTTTAATGCAGGTACCTTATGATAGAATGGTATTTAGAGTCTTTAAAAAAGTAATTAAGTTAAAATGCATATATTAGGCTGGACTGTAATCCAATCTGGCTGGTGTAAGAAGAAATTAGGAAGTGAAGGAAGACCCAATGNGAACACACGTTGAAGATAGCCACTACGAACCAAGAAAAAAGGCCTTAGAGGTCACCAGCCTTGGTGGCTCTGGGATTGCGAACTGCAGCTCTCAGCCCTGTTGAGAAATGAAGTTTTGTTTAGTTGATTTCTGTCGTGTATATTTTCTTGTGGCTGCCCTGGCTAACGAATAGAAGTGGCTGATTACTTAGGTTGCTGATAGCTGTGTCCTGTTGCTTTCAATTGGAAGTATTCTGAGTAATTTCCAATTCTTTAAAAAGGGGTGTGTGTGTGTGTGTCTGTGTGTCTGTGTGTCTGTGTGTCTGTGTGTCTGTGTGTCTGTGTGTTGGGAGTGTGAGTGGGATTTTAAGATCTGTGTAAGATTTTTAAATTATCTCATGTTCAAACAAACAAAATGTTATAGATTTTTGGTTTTGACTATTCAATATCTAGGTTTCCCTCTGTACTGTCAACACAACATTTTCACGAAAAAATATTCTCAATAGTCTTCACAAGAATCCTTCAAAATACTATAATAAAAGGAATATTACCTTAATTAAACCAAAAAGACAGTTATCACTGCCACTGAGTAAATAAACTGCAAACTTAATAGGGATACTACAGTCCAGGCATCTCAGAGTCAAAAGTTATAAAATTTGACACTTGTTAACAATGAGCATTTATGTAATTATCAGCTTTTCAGTGTCCTTAAGTCATCATCTTTCTGTATTCTGGTGTGACCCTGGGGAAGATGAGTGCTGGCAGCCTTGGGTTTGGCAAGGGTACTGCAGACCAAAGTCCTTTTGCAGCTGCCAGATACTTCACGGGATTGTCCTCAGCAGTCCTTAGCTTTAGAGATTGTCACCTCTTAAAAGCTGTGCCCTATAGTAAAATGGATCACAGGTCCTGAAAAAAGATCTCACAGGGGATTTCAAAAATAGTTATGCTGGAGTTGAAGGTCAGTTAGATAATTAATTTAAAGAAATATAAGTCAAAATGCCAAAGTCATTATGACTAGTGACAAAACATTGACAACCAATACATGGGTAAACTCAGTATCTGTGAGGTTTACCACATAGTCATCATGCAATTGGCAAGAAGATAAACCCGTACAGCACTGAGGGTGTAAAGAAGAAATTCACCCTGGGGGTGGATGTTTTTCTTTTTCGTGTGTGTGTGTGTGTGTGTGTGTGTGTATAAAGGTATACATGTGTGTGTAAATGCATGCAGAGGCCAGGAGATAAGCTCTGATATGATTCCTCAGGTGCCAACTACGTTTCTTTATGTTTTTTTTGAGGTAGTCTCTCATTGGAACTCACAAAGTATGGATGGTCCATCAATGAGTCTCAAGGGACCCCTCNGTTCTGCCTCCCCAGCCCTGGGATCATAAGTTCATGCTACTATTCCCAGGAGAGAAGCTAAACAAACATTTTTCAGCTATTAAGTAGAATGTGGAGATATGAGGAAGTTCTGTAAATCAAATCATTAAGTTAAAAAAAATTGAAGGCTTTTAACCGTGTTTGTGTATGTATGTGTATGTGTGTGTGTGTGTGTATGTGTGTGTGTGTGTGTGTGTGTGTATTTTGAAGGGTTTAATTTATCTCTCAATAGTGTAGAATAGGTTAAGGAGGTGGTATCTGAAGTGAATGGAGTTTAATTTGGGATTCAAGTTGTCCATCTGGATTCAACACAAAACATCAGGACAAACTTGACAACTGCTGACTCCTGGAGCTACCGACTTGGAAGGTGGGCTCTGACAGGCTGTGAGAAGTCCAGTTTCAGTTCACATGGCTTGAAGCACATAGGACTTAAGGGTCAACTTCATGTACCACACATGCTGAAGGGTTTCAGTTTGACTTTAGAGAGCTTTTAAACCTGAGGGACAACGTCAACCACACACACACACAGGTGAGTTTCATTGTTAAAACCATTGAAACTGATTTGGATCCACACACCCCTNCCACAGGCTGCCAGAGTCTCTGTCCACATTTAGATATCATGNGAGGGGTACAATCCTGCATCTTGGTCCCCTGGTTTCTGCGGCAGAATTGTGTACCTTCACTTGCTATCCTTCCAAAATACCCACCACCAAAAGAAAGTTTCCCCGAGCAGGGGATGCTAAGATGGCCCAGCTCTGGGGTTCACCCAGATCTTCACACATTGAGAAAAAGAGAAGTCACTCCTTTGAAAAACATTTAAGTTTCCAGGGGCACATTATTTTAATTCTATTCTGGCTTATATCAATAACTAAAGAAATCATGTATCCTCAATCCAGATGGTGAAGACCATTTTCCAACAGAGACCAAATAAGGATTAATAGACTAGCCAAAAAAACATGTAATTTGAGTTCTTCTGGGTAAGCAAAGACCCTTGTTTTATACTAATCAAAAGAATGAAAAGACACAAGCTTTGGTTTTATTTTTTAAAATGAAAGTTTACCTCAAAAAGTTTGACTACTTTTAAGCTAGGATAAGTCATGATGATGAATGAACACCAGGTTTGTTGTAAAGCACATTGAGTTTAAAAATATTTACAAGTTATAGTTCACTGTTGCTGTTTNGTTTGCATCTTTCTTGTTTTCNTTGCTCCTTCCTGCCATTGCCTGGTTACCTCCTTCCTTTCCCCATCCCTCCATCATTGCTCAGACCTTTGACTGTGTTTCCTACCATCTTTCTTCCAGGGGAAGCTGGTTATGTTCAGCTATCACTAGCTGAAACAAAACATAAAAGGTATTCTTTTTCCAGGGCCTAGTCTAGGAGAGAATGTATCATTTTGTGCTGACAAATGAGATATAAAAGGAAGTTTTCTGAGAGTGACTCAGAAATACTCTCCTCCATGATAAGGGAGATGGGTACCAGAGGAGAAAGGCCAGATCAGAGCCACCACTTCCACATTAAACCACGACAGAAAGAGTCAGTTCTCACTGGCATCGTGAAGTCTGATGCCTGGCTCTCTCAAGACTTCTTAAGTAAATGGAATGTCTCTATATTTTAAGCCATATTTTTGTTACTTCTAACCAAATTTTTTAAAAAAAATCATCTTAATGTATATACAGGCTTAAAAACAAATGGAAGAAATGTATTAAATAGAAAAAGTTAGAGTAAGTCATAGTAAGCATGCTTATATAACTATGACCCCAAACATTGATCACAACAAGGATTGAACAGCAGCCCTCTCCAGGGAGGTTCAGAGTGCTTGCCTTGAAGAAGTCCCATTTCAGCCAGGAGGTGGAGGTCCTGCAGGGTCTGGGAGAGAAGCTTGATGCTGTCAGAGGGAAGCTGGAAGGGAAACTGATGCCAGGTGATGCAAGGCCTTGTGATACATTCTCGGTAATTATGATTTTATCCTCTCAGTAACAGGGCATGAGGACATGTGTGTTCAAAACAATATCAGTATTTATATTCCTACATAATGAAGAATCTCACCGGCCATTGTTTCCAGCTCTTGGCNGGGAGCTTCTAGCTCCCAAGGAGTGTGAGAGCCTTGGATCTCTGTGACGGACCCTGATCACTAATCAGACAATTCCTTGGGATTGGCATGCTAGAAGACCACCTGTGTAGTTAGAGTTTGGGGCCTTTGAGCCTGACTGCTGTACATGTGGAGGCATCTTGAAACCCAGTTCAACTACATGGCCAATGGTTCAACCAATTACAACTGCTAATGAACTACTGTAAAAGCTCTAGACATGAAGACATGGCAGAACTCANTGGTCAACATGGTGATGCGGTAGCCAGTGACATATCTTGAGCACATAAGAGCCAAGGTTCAAGGGACCTGGTTTATGGAATCTCAAACCCTGGGACTGGAATGGCTTCTCTGCAGCCCAGGTCTATAGATTGACTGTTGCTTCAAACAAACAAACATAACAAACAAAACACTTCATATTTGGCCACGGTGGACACAAAGGATTGAAGTGAAGAAACTTGAGAGAAAGATTGGAAAACGAATACCATCCTGTGTGTAGCCCTTGAAGGTAGCTCACTGTTACTCCATGAAGCGTCATCACAGTGCGTGCTATCACAGCCAAGGTGCAAACATTCCTCCCATAGTCCAAATCCATGTTTTTAGTGTAAATAGTAACAACTGTCATCTAATGAACAACAAGAATGAATAAGGTGCCAAACAACCTTGGGAGGTGGGGTTCATTTGGATAATGATTCTTCTTGGAGATGCTTTTCCTTTTGTGAGTCATGCCACAGTGAGTTAAGGGTCTGGGTTGNGCATCTTCTCTGGAGCTCTTTCCGTGACTCTAGCTTTGAATGTCAGCAGGACCAAGCTCCGAGTACCACAGCACTGAATTGTCTTTACCCTAAAATTCCCACAGAGGAAGTCATGTCCCATTTATGGGGCTTTGCAATGAATCACAGAGGCTGAGGTACCTGGTGAACTTTTTCTCTCGCCTCTCTGCTTTCTCTTCCCTTTCACTCTCCCCCAAGTTACTTCCCTATGGAAGCTGTGTTCACTGGGGTNGGCAGTGCTTGGATAGGGCNCTCAGCATCATGAGAGTAGGTCTGCGAGGGGCAGCAGAGGGACACNCAAAGGGCTGGGTCCTTTTTTGCCAGCAGGTGCTCTGGNTCCCAGAAAAGTAGAGTGGATGCTCTCTCCTGAGTAGGTGTTGTCACTCCTATCTGAGAGAGGAGGAGCTGTCCTCAGATTACNGGGGCATGTGCAGACATTTTTGGCAGACCTGAAGCAAGGTGTGGGGATTANATTTTTTTTTTGCCTAAGTTAAAAAAATAATAAGAGGCAGTAATGCAGCCATGGAAGGAAGAAGTCAAAGACTGAGTGGTCCGGATAAGGTATACAGGGCCCTCCTTTATCCATGTGGGTACATGCCAAGACCCTTAGTGGATGCCTNAAGTCATAGATGGCATGGAACTCTCTATATATACTGTTACAAAAGTTTAAGTTACAAATTAGACACAATCAGGGAACGATAATAAGATCGTGAAATAGGAAGAAGGTAATAATATACTATAGCAAAATTTATTGAAGTTGATTGTTTACTTCTAGAATTTTCCATATAATATTCATAGATCANGGTTAAGATCAGGTAACTGAAACTTTTAAATCAGAACTGCAGATAAAGTAGAGTGAGTAAGATAAAAATAAATATNTATGAAAATTCCATAAGAAACCCCATTATTATGTATCATTAATGTATGCTAAAAATTTTAAAGGAAGACTAAAATACTATTTCGAAGATTCTTAGATTAAAGTGTGCTCAGCTTCAGTCTGTGTCTTCTTAGTCCTACTTCCTCTTAGTCTCCTAATCGCTAGAGTNGAGATGATAATACTGCCCAATAACATTGATATGTAACGTGGAATTAAGAGCAGCTATGAACATGATACTGCATTTGGNACAAANCAAGTAGCCACAGAGTATTTACAACAATCTAACACATAGTTGAAAAGATACACGCAAAGAGTTGTGAGAACCACCACACACTCTAAGGAGTTTCACAGCTAGGGCGTTCAGCATTCTTATTCCCCACGTCTGTATTTGATATTCAGGATGCCACANTTTCAAGCCCTNGAAATCAGTGCCACTCAATCAGTGCCATCCAGTGCCTCTATTAAGTTCCACCAGGTGGTCAGCAGAACTAGGAGACAAAAATCAATGCCAGGGGGATTTCCACATTACATTTCTCCGAGAACCAGTTTTTTTCAGCCTCTGAGACATCGGAGTGAGAAAGCAGCCAGTAGTCCTGAGTAACAATGGCCACTCTGCCACCTCCTGGGTACATGAGGAAGGTAGCGGTCTGCTGACCCTGATAGCAAAGGCTGAATCAGGCTTGCGATATGACTCAGCCCTCCCTCCCTGAGCCTATTTTCGCGAAAGGCGCTGTCAAGATGTTCACATGCAAGACAACGACGATGAAGGGTCTGAGTGATTTCTGGAAACAGCTCCACTTTGAGATGGTGCCACTTCATAGAGTCAACAATTTTAAGCCTGAGTCACAGATAGCAAAGCCATCAGTCAACCATACTTCCGGCATGCCAGGCCCTGTGGAGCCACTAGAGATTGTATCCAACCAGCCCTGTGCCAAGAAGGAAACAATNTGAAATCGGGCTGNCCCTGGTGTCCCTTCGGAATAGAGCNCNCAAGTGAGGAAGGACCCAAAGCCTTTGTCTGCTCAGATTCCAGAGGAACTGTTGACCAGTTGCTTCTGTCTAGTGTCTACATTATAGTCATGTTTGCCTTGTTTGCCTCTTAGGTTGAGGTNTGTTCANATTTGAGCAGTTTTCTGTCCTGTGGAGAGATGAATATCCTGGTAACTTGCCAAGCACCAGTTGTTTTTGCATGATAAACGTGGGGTAGATTTTTCCAGAGAGTGTCTTTCACTCTGCATCACATGGCCTCACATCCACTTCCCGGGTGCTCACACCTGCTGGACATCTAGAGAGCATCCAGCAAATGCCTACTTGTTGCACTATACTTAAAAGCACGCCAACTCTTGCTTCACCTCCAAATGCACCCTCTCTGATCCTCTCCTTCCTCTACTGAGCATGAATTATAATTTCATCTTTCTTAGAGATATACAACACAGGTTACTCATAGAGTCTAATTCATAACCTGAAATACAGTCAGATCCTGCCTCAGGTGGCCAACTGGCTAGCTGCATACAGAGGAAAGCACCTTCTCCTCTTCCCAGCATCCAGCCTCAGCAACAGGAAGCTCTCAAAAACCTCTANAATGTGGATTGTGGCTAAGCTGTTGCTTTCCTGCTTTGAAAGTGGAGGATAGATGAATGTATGTATTTAAGAGAAAGTGTATGCCTGAACTAGGAACTAGGCTTCTACACTCTTCCTCCAGGAATTTCTAAGAAAGTTTTTNATTACAAATTACTCACAACCAACTGTCAAAATGGTGTAAGTAATGAAGTATACTCATCACTTCTCACAAGGAGCCCAGAGGTTTAGCAAGGACCAAACACTATACACTGGATTATGGTCTCAGGCTTCACTCTCAAGACTCTAGTATCTTCTAAATGGCAACCCCCCTGGGTGTCACATCCATTCAAGACAGAGAAAACACTGAATTTACTTAGGAATGATAGCCTCTTCTCTAAGCTTCTCAAAGTCCTTGCCTCGTGACTCAGTGGCTAAGGTAGCGTTATGTGTATCAGTAAGCAGTGAGACAGTTGACATGACTGTGAATGCTTTAGCCCAGTGGTTCTTACATTTATGGTTATGAGCAAAGCCTTTTTAACCACCAATCCATCTCTCCAGCACAGCCCAGTGGTTCTGAACTTTGAATGTCCATTAGAATTGCACATTGAGCTTCTAAAAATGATAGAGATCCACCTCCAGGGATTCAGACTTTGAAGGAGAACAGGAGATTTCTGTAGTTGGAGGATAATTCATGCTGAACTGGGTGTTGGCAAGGTGGTATTGCCATGGCCAAGACATATACATAGAGTAGAAAGCTGCTCACAACCTTATTGAGGAAGATATCTTGCTGAAATATTGTGCAAAGTTGCAGNTTTAACTCAAACTGGATTTGATGAATGGGTTGTATGACAAGACAATAAACTCCTCAACTATCCACCTGCTCTATAATATTTTTTCTTCTCTGTGTTATTCCAGTGCAAGTATCCAATGTAAAACTGTTTCTGCAGCAATTCCAAGAACAAGGTATGAACATCACTAAGTCAATGAAAAGGCTAAGTGCCTCAGGGTCCACGTTCTGATAGACCTTGCCTGCTTGTTCCCAGGTTGCTGGGTGAGGGTCTCAAGAGTCTGGTTGGTGGAATCAGGGGTTGTTGGCTTGGGCTGNAGCAACCTATTATCATGGATACCTTGGATTTAGTCTGGAGAGATCTCTGTTCTTTGATTTTTGGAAGATGAGTTTTGTTGATAGTTGTGCTTAGAAAATATGTTAATTCTCAACCTGTTTAAAGAATTCTGAAAGAGACAGGATGTTAAAGTGGCCAAGAGCTTTTGTTTTCAGTTAATGATTCTTCAGTAAGTTACTATGTAACCTGAACTGCTCATTGGGCGCTGTGTATTATTTACCTGCCAAGGTATAAATCTGNACGTGCCTAGAAGTAATCTATCATCAAAGGGAAGTGGTGCCTACATAATCAGGCATGAGNAGGTCCTATAGGCACAAGTAAATTATATGAAGAAGTGATCCAAATGCCTATNGCCCNTACTCCTGCTACAATGCTCTCTGTCTCCAAGCATGGACCTGTGGTCCCACAGAGTGCTCTCGGTTTGTTTTCTGCTGCTGTGAACAAGCACTATGACCAATAAGCAAGTTGGAGAGGAAAGGATTTATTTCATCTTACACTTCCAGGTAGCAGTTCATCGCTGAGAGAATTCAGGGCAGGAACTAAGATGGGGAAGGCTTCTTACTAGCTTGCTCTCTTGCTCATGTTCAGACACCTTTCTTACACAACTCAGAACCCAGGAGTACCTCCCCCCAGAGTGGGTTTTGCCCCTCTCTCAATTAGCAATCAAAATGCCCCACAGATGTGCCTGCAGGCCA
>LZPO01055274.1:72336-85197 GCA_001675575.1 Neotoma lepida
TGTGGGAAATGTGGAGACACAGGGAAATGTGGAGACACAGGGAAATGTGGAGACACGAACAATTGCTCAGAAGCCTAAATGAAATCTTCACGTTTGTCCCCATATATCAAAATGGCATGCATTCGGTTCTGTTTTGTTCTTGTTCTTGTTAGTCATCTTGNACGCACACAGAAATAAAATACTCTTCACTTCTTTTGGCAGAATAGCCAGTTTCAGTTTGGGGAATTACAAACACTTCACAGTTTTAAGTTTCGGGAGGAAAATAGGTTCTATTTTCATCAGAACNAGTATTCTCTTCTCTACAGCACTGTTTACATTTACACAGCTAAAACTGAGTGAGTTGATTCAGCAAGCACTGTCACAGCCACCTACTGACTGTGTCGCCCTTTCTCCAATAGTTCTCAATCACCTTTGAGCATTCCTGTCCTTTAAGGCAGGATAGGATTCACCTCCAATNGCCAATGGCTATCATCTTTTTAAAACATTTTTTCAATTGAAATATAATTTTATTACTTCTTCCTTCTCCTTTTTCCTCCACTTCTTCCTAGGTCCCCTCCTTCTAATCCTTCCCAGACGCCTCCTCACTCCCTCTCAAATTGATGGCTTCTTTTTCTTTGCTTATTATTGCTATACACCTACATAGATAGATGCACAGATATGTAAATATAACCTACTGAGTCTGTAATTGCTTATCCAGTAAAAATCAGTCATCCCGGAAACCATATACACATGAACAACAAAAATGGCTACCTTCTTTGGGAAGTCAAAGACAGGAGTGCTCTAGGAATGTTCACCAAAGTAGATGCTAAATTAGTTCCCTGGGTCTTCAACAATTTTGTTGCATTTTTAAAAATAAACATCAGTTCTCTGGGAAGGCATGGTGGCACACACCTGTAATCCCAGAACTTAGGAAACATTTAGTAGAAAGTTCAGTGTGTAGACGTGGTCTACCCAGTGAGTTCCAGGTCAGCCAGGGGTACAAGAATAGATCCTATCTCAGAAAACCAAACCAAAACCAAGCAAACCAAAAAACTACACACAAAAACAAAAACAAAAACAAAAAAAACACAGTAGTATCTTTCTCTTAATGAGTGATCCTGGGGCATGCTTTGGGCATTTTAAAATGCAGTCTCTTTCTTCCTTTGGTATCACTCTGCCTATCCTGACTGGTCAGCTTTGGTTTCACACAATGAGCTAAGTGGTGTTCATGGGGCATTTACTGGAAATGCCAAAACCCTTTGGTGCTTTAACCAAAACCCTTGAAGCTCCATGTGGTACTGTGGAAGGCAGGGCAGAGACCCACACAGCACTACAGGAAAAACACATGTGCTCAGCTCTCACTTTTATACAAAGCCATATATTTTTTAAAACCAACAATAATTATCTTATTTCCCTGACGATTGCCAGATTTATCCAAAGCCAGTCTTCTGTTAGCATCTCATTACACTGCTCAAGAAGCACGAAGGATGAGGCAGCATGAAGTCTAGCTTTACTTTGTTTCTTCANAGCCCATGAGCCTAAGCTGTGAGNAGTTCAACCCCTGTAGTGAAATGAAGCAACGGGGTCTCAGAGGCATAGGCTTGCATCGAAACAGAACCAAAACTGTGCCAATTCAAGTCAACCATGCTGAAGGCACAGAAAGGTGAACATCCCAGCAGCTAACTGGAGGCAGGCTGTGAGTGCAGTTCTCTTTCAGGACATTCTTCTTTGAATTAAATGTCTTACATGTATNTGAAATTCCTTGGATGTAATGATACACTGTGGTTATACAGGAGAATGTCCTTGCGATTAAGAAGAGCAATACCAATCTGTAGTGTGGGATGTATGACGAGACTTACACAGCTTACTTTCAAGTGGCTGTAAGACAGAGACAGAAACAGACAGGAAGCACAAACATGACAGATGTTCACCAATAATCAACCTCGTTTGGCAGGGAAACAGATGGCCCTCGTAACATTCTAATTTTGTTGTTAGAAAGCAACTTTTATCTAAAACACACACACACACAATGATGCTTNCTTGGAGTTTTCTTAAATCACAGCTTCTACTCTTGACATTTTTAACTTATTTCAAATCAAATTTCACTAAAATTTTAAAATGCAGTACTGTTCATTCATGCCAATGAATTACCAGTTTAAATTTCCTTCATTCCAAAGGGGTTTTGGATCCCAAAGGGGTTTGGGGGAAATTTCATAATCATTTAAAAACACAGTGTGCTTTCAAATGAGTACTGTTAAAAATGAAGTTATGAGTTTCCTACCACAGTTGTGGGATATCACTCCAGGAGGCTGCTCTAAATCAAATTACTTTATTTCCCTGTTCACAAATCACTTTCTTTCTTTCTTTCTTTCTTTCTTTCTTTCTTTCTTTCTTTCTTTCTTTCTTTCTTTCTTTCTTTCTTTCTTTAGATTTTTCAAGACCGGGTTTCTCTGTGTAGCCTTGGCTGTCCAAGAACTAGCTCTGTAGACCAGGCTGGCCTCAAATTCAGATAGATCCACCTGCCTTTGTCTCCTGAGTACTGGGATTAAAGGCATGCACTACCACCAGGCTCACCAATTACTTTTAAAAGGCTCAAATTTCAGGTACATACATCAATTCATTTCTCTTCTCAGGTTGACAAGAAGTGGATGAGAACTTTTAAATTAACATGTATTTATACTCATATGTGGGGAGATAATTTTGAAATATAAACACCAGAAAGGTTATTTCACGCATCCCTCTCTATNTCTCTGATCCTCAGTCACTTTTCCAGAATGGTAAGGAGAGCTGATTTAACTAAATCTTCNACACTGAAGCCAATTCTTTTAGGTTTTAGATTTATTTATTTTTATTATGTNCATGAGTGTTTTGCCTGGATGTATGTCTGTGCACCATATTCATTCAATGCCTGCAGAGGCCCAAAGAGCATGTCAAATCCCCTGAACTGGAATTTAAAGGAGGTTGTTAGTTGCTGTGTGGCTGCTGAGAGCCCAACCCAGGTCCTCTGTAAGAGCATCAAGTGCTGCGTGCAATTCTACTATTCTATTTTNTGAAACTCNAATAAGCAGCAAAGGTCCTCTTTTCTTCCATCCTGGTCCTTTCTTCTAGAATAAACCCATAACAATGTACCAGATGCTGCAGTAAGAAACGTGANCTCCTCAGATCCTTCAAGTTAGTGTTACACATTAATTCTGCCTCTTGGTATAGGTCTGTTGACTTCAGAGGCAGAGTTAATGTGTAACACACTTTCTACTCTGGACACTTCTGTTTCTCTTGCTGTGTGTGGTGTGTATACATGTTCATGTGTAGACATGCAAATAAATGTCAGTACCTATGCATGCGGATGCCAGACAACTACACTGGGTGTCTTTATTGATTGTTCTTCACCTTATTTTCTGAGACAGGGTCTCATGTTGAANCTGTATATTTTGGTTGGCTAGCTAGCTGACCAATGAGCTCCAGGGATCTACCTGTCTCTGTTCCTGCAAACCTGGGGTTACAGATGTGTGCCAACATTCCTGGCTTCTATTTGAGTGCTAGAGATCTGAACTCATGTCCTTATGCTTGCATGACAGTTACTTTACCAACTCCCTAATCTTGCCTTTGAATCTTNATAGACTCTTAGAAGGGGTGAATTCTGAGTGTCCACTTTACCATGCATGCTCGCGCCCACAGGGGGCCTTTCCTTGTAAGAGTAAATTCCCTGCTCTAAAGCATCCATGCTTGCTGTATGTGAAGCTTTTAGAAGCATCATTGCAGTTCCCTTAACACCAGTAGTTCTGCTTTCTGCAATGCCATTCAAGCCTCTCTTGGAAAGTAAAATCCTTCACTGACCATTTCTCCTCTTTATCCAAAACATGGTACCTGAGGAATGGATGCAAGGACAACTTTAGTCCTTTCTTTTCTCCATCCCTCTCTTCCAGAAGGAGATAAAATGGCAGGGAATGGGTACCATCCACTGAGAGGAATGGCAGGGGGAAGAGGAGGAAGTCNATCAGGAGACTTGGACTCTTCTTTGGTTTAATTTTGGTCATTCTGAGCATAAGATGGTTCTTACCTTAATCTATTAATTCATTTCTCCTCCAAAGGCTAGAATTAAACCACAGGCTTCAAAAAAAATTCCCTTGAGTCAACAAGCCCCCAAGAAGAGAGAGAATGGGTTTTGGAGTCTGACAGGCCTGGATTTGAGACTTCCTTCTTCCCTTCACTTGAACTATGATATGACAGCGGTGAGATTTACCAGCTTTTTTTAGGCTGTTAAGCTGCATGGATGGTAGCTACTGACCCACAGTGGTCTCCCTCCAGGCCCCAGGGACTTGAATGCAGGTGGTTATAACATAGGATTTAGAGCGTTGCTTCCAGGAATTTGTATCTGCAGCAACAGCCCACAGGAGAGCAGGGACTTGAGGGGGGTTTCCTATAACCAAAAGATAGTCTCACATGGAGGGGTTTTCTATGGAATTAGAAAACCTACTCCTTCCCTCTCTTCATAAATATGAAACCATGAAGCTATTTTGACACTTCACAGAGTTAATCTCAAGAACCCTGGGGAGTTAGTAATATTGTTCTTATTTGGCCTCATGGATGAGTGATTTGGGCTCGGGGGTATAGTGAGGGGCAGAATCTGAAGTTGAACTTGAGCATGCAGGTTCAGTCCCTTGAGGACATCAGAGTAATGCAACACAGAGACCCTCATCCTCTACCTCCTGCAATCCCATTATGAAGTTGGCAGATTCTGAGAATTCTTGATCATCCACTAAGCTGTATCCATCAGGAACCTGTTCTGTTGCCCCTGGAAAGGCCTTAAAGGACATCCTTTCTTTGTAGCATGCTTTGTTCCAGAGACTCTTATTCTTTTCTTTGACTAAACCTACTATACTCTGAGCAGTTTCTCTGTGCTGGAAAGAGTGCTAGAATCTGTAAGAAAGATACAGTAGGAATACTCCCTGGTCATGGAGCTTGCAACTTATCTGCGGAAGAAGATAACCTTAAAACACATGGAAAATATCTTCAAGTTCTTCAAGGGACAATGAGTGCTAAGATTATTACAGCAAGTGATGTGGTGCTTTGTAGAACAGGAAACACTATTTTTTTTCAGAGCTGAGGACTGAACCCAGGGCCTTTCACTTAGCTAGGCAAGTGCTCTACCACTAAGCTAAATCCCCAACCCCAGGAAACACTATTACAAGACCCAGTAATGAATGATTTCAGGCTTATGAATTCTAATACTTGTAACAGTCTTTCAGAGGAGATATCTATCTCTAANAGGTAAGGAAATAAAATTACAAAATCAAATAATATGACCATGCACATAGAGCTGGCAATAGGCAGATCTGAAATTCAAACATGTCTGGTTTCCTAGTCAGCTCAATTTCCATTGTTCCAGATCACCACCAATCCTTGACTTCTATCCTCATCTTAAAGATGCTAAGTAGAAGGTTTAGATGCAGGCTTAAGGTCCTGTACTAGGCCTGCTCTTCACTCTGGTACAGATCTGTCCAGAGAAACCCACAAAGGTCCTGGTGAAAGGATACCTCTGACATGATGTCCTGAAGATAAAAAATTAAGGAAGAAAAACACTTTGAAGGAGCTAAGTGTTGGGGTTCCCAGAGGATTGGAAAGATTTAGGGCTCGTGTGGGAAGGGACATCTGGTTGGGAATGCTGATGGGTAGGTTGAAGCATTAATCTAATTAATCTTTATCAATAAAAAATCAGGAGTCAGATATCGGGGTAACAACCTGAAAGATCAGAGAAGCACGGAGCAGCCACCAGTTGCTTCCTACCTCTACCGTTCCTCCATCCAAAAGGGCCGAGATCCTCTCTCAGCCCCACTTACTACTTCCTGTCTCCTTTCTGTCTACAATCCTCCAAACCTCTATGGTTAATTTTGGTCAGCTAGTGGCTGGCTCTGCCCTCTGATTCCAAGCAAGCTTTATTTGTCAGAACACAATCAAAATGTCACACAACACTAGGTAAGTACCCTGCTATAGTACCTACATGTCAGGCCACATACATGGGCAGAGTGAGGTTGGAACTGTAGCAGTGTGCAGAGAGCATGGTAGAGATGGGGAGACACTGGAAGACCTGACAGGTGGTGGGGACAGGAATGGTGGATAATGACAGTAGTGCAGTGACCACTAACAGGGTTAAACCAAGATAGTGGAAAGAGCNGGAAAGCTGTTTTGAGGGACATTCCAAAGGTAGAAACCACAGGACTTCATTGGTTGGCCATAGAGAGGGAAGTTGGGGAAATACAGCATAATTGAGTTTTCAAGCCTTGACAATGGAAAAAAAAAATGGTATCAACGCTGAGTGAAATAGGGCAGGCTGAAGATCAGTTCTCTAGGATAAAAGGAAATAAGCCTGTGTTGAGGCTGCCCACAACACAGTGTAGCTGTGGGGATAGAANGTCAAATTCATGAATACTGAGTGTTGAGCTCAGGAAAGAGAAGAGCAGAAAGAATGCAGGTGCATCCTAGAACACAGGTTCTGCAGTATGGTGCTCAGCAAGCAGGGAGAACAATTACCTGGCATGCAGTACTTGTTTCTTTCTCAAGAAGCAAACATTTCCACAAATCCTAAGGTGTTGTTCTGAAAAAAAATATAAGAAATTCTGGAAATATGAGTGGTATTTCAGCAGTTGTTTGCTTGTTTTAAACATGTATCCTTTTGCTACCCTTTAAATCATACCCAATAGGCATTTAATTAATCTGTTAACTACAATATTGCTCCTAAGCCCAAACAATGTGGCTAGGACTGCACAAATTGAACACTCCAATAGTTAAGAATTTGGACTTTGGAAGTGAATGACCTCTACAATGAAAACTTTAAGTCCCTGGAAAACAAGAGATTGAGGAAGACTCCAGAAGGTGGAAGGAACATCCATGTTCATGGATTGGTAGAATTAATATCGTTAAAATAACTATTCTTACCAAAAGCAATTTTGTAGAATTCAAATNCAAATTCAGATTCAGTGCAATCCCAATCAAAATTCCTATAACATTCTTCACATATTATATAAAAATCCTAAAATTCATATGAAACCAGAAAAGACCCCAGATAGTCAAAGCAATCCTGAGCATAAAGAATGCTAGAGGGTTTACTATTTCAGATTTCATGCTCCATCACAGAGCTATAATTATAAAAACAACATGCTCTCTGTCTTAGTTAGGGTTTCTATTGTTGTGAAGAGACATTCTTATAAAGGAAACATTTAATTGGGGGCGGCTCACAGTTTCAGAAGTTTAGTCCATTATCATCCTAACTGGGAACATGGCAGCATGCAGGCAGACACAGTGCTGGCAAAGCAGCTGAGAGTCCTACAATTTGCAAGTAGCAGGAAATGGTTTGAGACACTGGACGGTGTCCTAAGCATAGGAAACCTCAAAGCCTACCCCCAGAGTGACACACTTCCTCCAACAAAGCCACACCTCTTAAGAGTGCCATTCCCTATGACATTATGGGGGCCAATTACATTCAAACTCCCACAGTCCTAGAACAGAAAAAGACATGTAAATTAATGGAACAAACTAGAAGACACAAACATGAGTGCATGTATTTACAACCATCTCATTTGACAGAAATGCCAAAAATACACACTGGAGAAAAGACAACATCTACAACAAATGGTTCTGAGAAAACTGAATGTCACATTTAGAAGAATTAAATTATATCCGTATCTTTCTCTTCTTAATTTAAAATTTATACAATATATTCTGATCATGGTTTTCTTCACCCATTTCCTCCCAGATTCTCTCCACTTCCCTCATACTCAACTACACACCTCCTGTTCCTCCTCCTCCTCCTCCTCCTCCTCCTCCTCCTCCTTTTCCTCCTTCTCCCTCCTCCTCCTCCTTTTCCTCCTTCTCCCTCCCTCCTTGGCTTTTCAAGACAGGGTTTCTCTGTGCAGTCCTGGCTGTCCTGGAACTCACTCTGTAGACCAGGCTGGCCTCAAACTCACAGAGATCTGCCTGTCTCTGCCTCCCAAATGCTGACATTAAAGGCATGCACCACTACCACCCAGCTCTCTTTCTCTTTAGAAGACAAACACGCAAATAAAACAAACAAATCAGAATTAAAAGCTTTTTAAAAACCAATGAAAAAGCACAAGAAACACAGAAAACCCACAAAACACACAAAATTATAACCATAATATATAAATAAAAGGCCAGTAAGATAACAATGTCCAAATAAAACATTATAAGGAAAAAAAATCTACAAAAATATCATTGAGTTTGTTTTGTGTTGGCTCTCTACTGCTAGGCATAGAGACTACCCTTGAGTATAATTTATATACCCAGCAAGACCCACTGGAGAAAACTAATTTTTCCTTTGCAAGTAGTCTTCAGTTAGAGATAGCTTCTTGGTTAGGGATGCAGGGAGCTCATGTCCACCCCACCTATCAATGGTGAGACCTGTGAAGGCTTTGTGCATGCTGTCATAGTCACTGTGAGTTCATATGTATGTCGTGTCTGGAAGACACTGTTTCCTTGGTACCATTCATCCCCTCTGGCTCTTACAGTCTTTCTGCATCCTCTCCTTCATAGCTTCNTGAGCCCTGAGGGGTTTGACGAAAACTTTCCATTTAGGACTAAATGTTCTAAAGTCTCTCACATTGTCCTGTTGTGGTTCTCTGGGTTAGTTTCCATCTACTGCAAGAGGAAGCTTCTCTGATAATGTCTGAGTTGTTTGGAGGTTTCCACCAGGCCCCTTTGGCCAACAACTCAATTAGATGTAACCCATTCCTGACACTCAACGTTTCACTTGATGATGAACTATGTCTAGTTGGGACATTGTCTCTCCTGTTATTTGGTGACTCCATTTGNATTTCTTTNATATATGTATACATTTTAAGAAGCTTCTACAGTAGTAGGTTGTTGTTGGTTGATTTTTATTCTTTTGCTCTTTGGGGGGCCCACCACCCAACTCCCAAAATAAATTATTATTTATAAATAATTATTTATAAATTATTATTTATAAATGCCCAGCCTTAGCTTGGCTTGTTTCTAGCCAGCTTTTCTTAACTNAAATTATCCCNTCTACCTTTTGNCTCTAAGCTTTTTCCTTTCTCTTACTTCTGTATATCTTACTCTCACTCTTACTCTGTGACTGGCTGTGTGGCTGGGTGGCTGTCCTTCTCCTTCCTCTCTCATTCCTTGATCTTCATTTTCTNCCAGATTTCTCCTTCTATTTATTCTCTCTGCCTGCCAGCCCCAAAATCCTTTCTCCTGCCTCACTATTGGCCATTCAGCTCTCTATTAGACCANCATGTGTTTTACACAGGCAAAGTAACACAGCTTCACAGAGTTAAACAAATGCAACATAAACAAAAGTAACACACCTTAAAATAATACTTTACAATAGTAGGTCTCCATATGGCTCCTCAAATTGCCCTTAGAGGTAGTTGTTCATCCCCATATTCTGTCTTTTACCTGCTTTTCCTCCCTGTCCCTATTTAATCCTCCTGTCCCAGTTTCCCATATCTCTCCACAACTGTATATTCTATTTCCCCTTTTCTTGGGAGATCCTCCCCTCCCCCATTCCTTACCTAATGTCTACAATTATATGGACTGAGCCACGCCTATTAAAGGCTTAAAAGCGAACATCAACATATAAGAGAATATTTACCAAGACCCATATATTTCATCCTACACAAAAACTAACTTTAAGTGGGTCAAAGACCTCAGTGTGAAACCTGAAATTCTGAAATTACTTGATGAAAACATAGGCAGTGCCCAGATACAGGTTTAGGAAAGGACTTTTTGAATAAGTCTCCATTTGTTCAAGAATTAAGACCAACAATTGACAAATGGAACTTTATAAAATTCAAAACCTTCTGAACAGCAAAGGAAACTATTACCTTAATGAAGTGGAAGCCCACAGTGTGGGAAAGTCATTGCCAGACATACATCTGATAGAAGATTATTATCCAGCTCTCTGCTCTCACTACTGCATCAGACAGACAGAGAGACCAAGCCCTGGAGCATGAAGGTAATAAAGACTCTTTGCTTTAACATAAAAAAAAGATTACTTTCCAGAATATGCAAAGAACCCAAAACCAAAGGACAAAGAAAACAAATGACCCAAATAAAAATGAGCTATGGATCTGAATAAAGAGTTCTCAAAAGAAGAAATGAAAATGCTCAGAAAATATCTTTGAAAGTGTTCAACACCCTTACCAGATAAGAAAATGCAAATTAAACCTACCATATGACCCAGCTATACCACTCTTTGGCTTATACCCAAAAGATGCTGCATCCTATTCCACGGATCCTTGCTTGGTCATGTTCATTACCATTCTGTTCACAATCCAAATGTCCTTCCACTAAAGAATGGATAATGAAAATATGGTACATATACACAATGGAATTCTATTCAACTGTAAGGAAAAATTTGAAGGTAAATAGATAAAATTAGAAAATACACTCAATGAAGTAACCCAGACCAAGAAAAACAAATGCCTCATTATTTCTTATCTAACATCCTAACTCTGAATTATGTGAGTCTGTAACTTGAAATAACCATAAAATCCAGGAAAATAAAAAGGAACCATTTGGGGGGAAGAGAAGGAGCTCTAGAGAGGGAGATAGTTGGACACAGGTGCTATGAAAGGGGAAATTGTTGGGAGGAGCTTGACCTAAGGGAAGGGAGAAAGGGTAATTGTCTTAGTCATTGTTCTATTGACGTGAAAAGACACCGATGACCTAGGCAACTCAAAAAGGAAAGCGTTTAATGGCAGGCTTGCTTACAGTTTCAGAGGCTTAGTCCATCATCATGGCAGGGATGATGACACACATGCCACTGGAGCAGTAGCTGAGAACTACATCCTCATTTGCAAGCTGTAGAAAGAAATACTAGGTTGGCTTGGTGTGGACTTTTTAAACCTCAAAGCCCATCCCTGTGGCACATTTCCTCCAAAAAGGCCATACTTCCTCCAACAAGGCCATATCTGCTAATGCTGCCAATCCTATCAAAGAGTTCCACTCCCTGGTGACCAAGCATTCAAATACGTGAGTCTATGGGGGCCGTCTTATTCAAATCACAGTAATGCATAGGGAGAAGAAAAGAGCAATAAATAACACTAAGTTTGTTTGAAAAAGCCATAAGAAAAACATATTAATTTATAAACTTACTTTAAAACAGACATACATTATGTCTATATATCATATGTATGTGTATATTTATAGGCATACACACATATACATATAATAGAGTTGTCATAATGCTTTCCCCAAGAGTCATAGACTATCTAACAATAACAAAAATATCAAACAACAACAACGACAAAAAAAAAAGTAGTACCAGGCATGGGAAACCTCCTTTCAATTTCTTGGTGAGGGGAGTAGACTCCCCAAATAATAATAGACTACACTATTGCCCTTGGTTGTCTCCCAGAACTTCAAGACCTTATTGCTGAAGACACCCTACACTTTGGAAAAGAGGCNTGGAGGGACTAAACTGGAGCTGACCTGGAAGCTTACTTGAGGATTCACTCCCATAGCATCAGAAGGTGTATGCAAACTGCCAAGGCGGAAAAACAACCAGGAGTCCTACCTAGCTGTAATGCCTATGAACCACATTAATAACAAGCCTAGCAAGATATCTCCAATGGTACAATAGTGACAGTTCTATCTTGGGGGTAACCAACAGCTGTCTAATTGGACTTAAGGCCCACTCAACAGGCAGCTATTTGTGCCTGGTANTATAAACCCATCCAACTACCAGTGGTTGGAAGGTGTACAGACCCAAGAGGAGAACCAAGTACTGCAATTTTCTTAAACTAATATCATTTCAGTTTTCTAAATACTTCCTGGGGCTATGGTAATGATATCATCTCATAAGTGTTTAGTAGGTACTTTACACCCAGGACATGTGCAATAACTAGTGATTTTAACTTTTACTGTTGTTTAGGCCTTGGGGAACGGGAGCTCATTGCATAGGAAGGCTGTAATGAGATCACAGGCAGTTCCATGAGTCACTACAGAAGCCATATACCTGCCTATGACTGTGACAGAAGTTCATAGGAATGTCCTGAAACCCACACAGGGTTGGTAAGCAAAGGCCCCTTTCCACACTTCTGGCCACTTGGCCACCGGACTGGATGATGACCATCACTTCTGTAGTTCGGATGTTTCCCCCCAAATCCATGTGTGAAAGGTTTGGCACCCAGCTCTATTGGAAAGTGGTAGAACCTCCAGGGGGCATCATAANCCCATTGAGAGGAAGTCAGGTCACTGGAGGCATGTCCTCGGAGGGAGACCCAGCACCTTCCTCACTCTGCTTCCCGGATGCCATGAGATGAACAGGCCTCCTCCACCACTCCCTCCTCCATAATGCACTGTGCCACCAAAGGCCCAACACCAAGGGACCGAGTGGCCACAGGCCAAAACCTCTGAGCAAAACCAAGCCTCTTCCTTTATTATGTTTGTCATCTCAGGTATTTTGCTACAGTGCTGAGGAGTTGGCTGACACAATCACTTTCTATTCTTATCACTGAGTAATCTTTGCAGTTCACTGTGTTCTCTTATTAGTGGAGAAACAACCACCCAAGAGACCACAGTGTGTGCTGAACATGCTGTCACAGGCTGAGAAGGCAAAGTCCAGCCGTGAGGTTGCTTTCTGATTTTCCATATTTCAAATAGCCTTGACTGATATGGATACCTCTGCTTGACCTGTCTTCTTTGCCTGACCCGTTCCTTCCCTGTTGACCATAATAAGAGATGACATCTATCCCCTGAGAACTTCCCACATATCAGCACTGTATAGCTCTATAAAACACAATCTCATACAATCATCCCCTTGACATTCATACACACACACATACATACACATACACATACACACACACACACATACACACACACATACACATACACACACAC
>LZPO01055275.1:0-11065 GCA_001675575.1 Neotoma lepida
ATCAGCCCATCCCACAAAGATAGTGCAAAAATCCTGTTAGATATTGATGGACCTTTTATAAGAGGTACTGTAAATGAAGATGTGACAGAGGTGTTCTGAGGTACCCCAGCTTTGTGGATCCCTATTCACCCATTTGTGAAGAAGCAGAGCCTTTCATGATCCCAACTTTTTATGGGTTCTCTTCCAGGAAACTGATAACTTATTTTTTTTCTACTGTTTTTAAGTAGCTTCTTTGAAGATTAACACAAAATAACAAGTATTCATTGACCTAAGACTCTTAAGAGTGGTCCTTAATTCCTCCCGTGCCAGTGGCTTATGGCTTCACTTAAGCCAAGAGCTCTATTGTGAAATGTCTGTTACTTCTTTGAAAAGTTAAGTGACTTTCAAAAAACTATGATTTTATATAATTTCTTTACCTTTTCAAAAACTAGAGCTGAGGTAAAAATCATCACAATACCTCAAAGCCAAATTAAATGTCATCATTTATTCAGAAAAGGCCATGGCAGCCAATATTAGGCAGTCAGCTAATGATGGGACAGGTCTGATGGGCTTGAGGCTCTGCCAACATTATCATTATCAATACTAGCCTCTCGTTTTCCTTAATCAAGTAAGCCCTTCCAGTGAGGATGCGTGAGAAAAATTAAACAGATAATGTAGGCGAAGTACTTGACCCCCAGGTGCTTAAATAATATGTGATGGATGTTTTCTTATATAATACCCTTTATAGAACTCCTTCTCTCATCACCTGACTCCTGTTCTGGTCTTAGAAGGGGATAATTCAGCAAGAAAGAGAGGAGGCTGAAACAACCAATTTCCCTAACCAGTATAATCAAATTATAGGAACCAACATTCATCTTCTACCATACACAGGTGAACAGGACATGAACCCTGACCTCAAGGGTCAGCTGTCTTTGAGCTTATTCCCACACCAGTGGCTAGGAGACACTGGGCCTGAGATGGCTGAGTGCTGAGCCTGATGAGGGGTCTGTCACTACTTTTAATCCTTTACTCCGTAATTTTAGAGTGTGTCCCCAGCATCTAGTATAGGAACTGGCATAGTGTGAATAGTGATTGACTAGGCTCTCCTGTCATTGTCTCTAAACTGTCACCTTTGCTTCCTTAGCTTTGGTAGCAGAAGATCATCTTACAGTGGATGCCAGGGTCTATGCCTATGCTCTGGCACTGAAACACGCCAACTCGAAGCCATTCGAAGTGCCCTTTCTCAAATTTTAAGGCCAAGGAGGACACTGGCCATATTTTGTAAATGAGACCATAAGGCCTTCACTATTCATTGTATTCAATTAAGTTTAATGTAGATTGGAAATCAGCTTTTTCATAAAATAAAAGTAGCACAGACTGCATGTGTTATGGAATTATAATTACAGAGAGGATTGTAACCTTCATTTGAACTTGTTAAATGCTCATGAAAAAGAATGTACGTAGGTATGTTGAAATTTCTTAAACTTCACCTAGTCTAGAAGGTGAGGGTATTTCTCAGGAATAGACTTGAGCTCCAAATTAGGTCAGCTATTTCCACCCTCAACTCCTAAAATAAAAATGATGTACTTAGGCCTGCAAATAGTTATTAGGTTCATGTTTCAAAATGGGATTGAGATTTTGTTGTGTTGAGACAGGGTCTCACTGTGTAGCCCTGGCTGGCTGGCCTGGTACTTGCTTTGTGGACCAGGCTGCCTTTGAACTCCCAGAGATCTGCCTGCCTCTGCCTCTCCAAGTGCTGGGGTTAAAGGTGTATACCACCACACCAGGCCAAAATAAGAGTTTTAAAAGAGAGACTCTGATAGGGACTTAATTGACTTCTCCTAATTCTAATTGACTTGCCATATGGGATTTATTTAGGTAGTAGATGTAAAATCAACAGAATAACATTTGTGGGAAATATGTAACTACTTGTGGTACATGGCTTGTAATCTACCTCCTTGGGAGGCTGAGGCAGGAAGATCATAAATGTGGCCAGCCTGGGCTGCATAATGAAACTTTATCTCAAAAATAATTTTTAAAGTGTATTTAATATCCTTATAAGGCCATTTAATTCCTAAAAGCATACCAAGACTAATGCTTCTGTAGTGAACATAGTTAATTCTTAATATATTAAGAATTAAAGAGAACTAAACTAAGAGACTGAAAACTCAGGGCCCTTCCCTCAAGTGTGCACATACTTTAATTTCCTATCCTTACTTCAGAAAATTGTTTTCTAAAGCTAAATCCATAGTCAAAAGATTGGCATGGATGCCACATGTGTATGGAATGTCAGCAGTCATGGGTATAGGCAGATCTATTAGCCAACTATCTGAAACATCAAACAAACGACACTGGAAACGCAGCAATGGTTTGGAGTGCGTGCCATACCTAAAATTCGTCACCCAAGAGTTCTGCGATCATATCCTTGTTCTGATGAGCTCAGCTATTGTGTTGATTACTGTAGCTTTCAACAGCTCAAGGATTGTTGTCTTGTAGTTCAGCCACTAGCAGCACACTCAGCATGACGCTATTGGCTAGCTCAGTATGTTTGCAGCTGGATCCAGGGTCAATCCAGGATTCCTCAAGAACCTTGTAGTAGTTTTCCCATGTACAGTCAGGACCAATGCTAAGTGCTATCACCGATGGGTATTTTTATGAACAAAAATGTAAGCTCTGTATATAAATCTTTATATTGGGCTTCTTAAATAAGGATGGAAATAATTCTGGAACTTTATAGACCAAGTCTGCTTTCCTAATGAATGTGAAAATTAAGACCCACTCCTTTATACCACAGTAGCCTTCCCTGTGATTCTAACACTTAAAAAAAAAAGTCTTGTTTTAAATCATGGGCATTACATTTCTCCAATGATAGTGATTTTTCCCATGAGTTCCCCAGGATCTCTTTCTCCATGTTGCTTCCATCCTTTGAAATACAGACACAGGCTCCACACATACACCCTTTCCATAGAGCAACTCCAGAGCCCAGTGCAATGGGAATGGCTGTTGATAGTGGCCAGGACAAAAGATTTGTCTGTTCTCCCTGGCCTTTGTGTCTCTTTCCTCTAGGAGTACAACTGAGCAGTGACAGCTACCTCCTAGACTTGTCCTTAATGCCATTTGTATTACCTATGCATCTCAGAAGGACTGCCTCAGAGGTGAAGTCAGACTCAAGGGAGCTGGCCATCTGGGTGTCTTCACTCCTCACAAACTGTTTATTTGCCTACATTTTTTAAAGAGCTGCCCTTTTTTGCATTCGTTTGTAAAACACACAAAGTGGGTTCTAATATTCCAAGGTGTTTTCCAGTGCCTGACTTTCTTTCACTCATGTCTTGCCTCTATAGTTATGACTTTGTGATCCAAGCTAAGTCAGTCCTACCTCCCATTCCTACTAAGGAAATCAATGACTGAAAACTGTACTTCTGAAAATAACTTTAAATTTGGTATTTTTTTTTTGGAAAATAAAGTATGTACTCTAAAAATACTAGAGTATGTTTTGAGACACTTTGCCTGTCCCTTTCCAAATATGCCATGAGTACCCTTCAACTGCCCCTGTCGTTCAGTAATTTAGAATTGAAATATGATTACATTTAACTTTAAGCATATCTGGATGGGTTCCACATAAAATACACTGAGCCTACAGAAATAATCTTAGAGAACACTTAATACCACATCTCTTTATTTTTCTAACACAACTGCAACAGTTTTATTAAATAAAAGTTTATTGTCTACTGTTTACATTTGGGTCCTGCTATGCACATAACAAAGTCATAGTATGAATTATTCATTGTTCACCTCTACTCAACCACAGACACTGCTTGAGAACTGGATCTTGCTTTAGGGAGTTGGGGAAGGAAGAAAAAGTACTAATGGGGCATCATACTGAATGACTGTTGGAAGTAGAAGGCATAGCCAATACAGCTGGACAGCACTCCTAGCTGTCACTGGGAGAAGAGGACAAATGAAAAGCAGAAGAATTAGAAGCAATTATTTCCAGTGATAGAAATAACTTCAATGCTTGATTTTTGCCCATCCAGGCTGAGTGGCAGTTTGGGGATAGGACAAATAAAGAGGGGTTGGTGCTGGTGAAGGAGGGTAGATACGATGAGTTAAAAAAGTATAAAAATTATCTAAAATATACATTAGATANAAATGCTCCATAACTCATTAGGGAAGCTCAAAAATCCTGGAAAGTGGCAATTTTGCACTACGTTTATTTTGAAACAAGGGAATAGTCAGTGTCCTGAATGTTGTATGCAAAGCTAATCCACGTTACTGTCTTACTAGGCAGATACACTGCTTCCCAGCGTCATGGGCAACACTAGATGGACAGTGTCAACAAATAATGTAAACTTCAGTTTTAAGGCAGCTGGTACTAATGCTGCACACAGGCTTAGCTCGGTGCCCATTTCAGAAATGGGACAGTTAGCACTGAAAACAAACTGAGGGAAGAAAGGGGAACCAGCATTATTTGACAGAAACATGGATGTCAAAATATTTTCCCTTTCACACACGCAAAGAAATATATGAACATTTAGAAAAACAAAGCACCCATCCCTCCAACTTCAGCCTGTTCCTTAACAAATATTTCAAAATACTGATAAATAATAGTGACTGCAAGCAGAATGCCTGTGCCAGAGCCAATGGCCCCAAGGAAGTCTGCTAACACAGACAGGGCACCAATGCACAGACCCCCAAAGGCAGCTGCTGTGGGGATGTACCTGAAAGACAAAAGAACTTTCATTAGGAGTTGGGGAGATAGGGAAAGAACACAATAGCCAGAAACAAGGCAATGTCCAGTTTTGCTTGAAATGGTTCCCTCTAAAGACATATAAACTGGTCAGAACAGGTCCTCACTACTGAGACACTATACGCCACAGATGGGAGATTAAGGCAATGACTTTGAAACCCCAATTTTTAAAATGTTAATACCTGCAAGGCAATGCAATTTTTAGGACAGATGATTAGATTGTAGACTGAAATTTATTATTTGTTATTATACAAATGGAGTATATATATTGTATATGTATAGATATATCTATACACACACGGAATATATGTTTTTGTGCATATATATACAAAATACATACTCTAATATATGTACATATATGTTACAGTGTAGATATAGTATATTTTTTCAGACGTGTCTATAGCCTCAAGTTGGCCTAGAAATAGCAATCCACTTGCTTCAGCTTCCAAGTGCTGAGATTAACAAACTACNACACTTGACTAAAATTTGGGGTTTTTTGTTTATTTAGACTGGATGTCATGTAGCGAGGGCTGGCCCTGAACTCATAATCTCCACTTCCAGAATTTCAAGACCAGAGAGACATGTGCCATCACATCTGACTAAAATATGTAATATTCTTAAGCAGGTATCCTTTAAGTTCTCTCTTGTAGGGTAAAAAATACATTTCAAACCAGGTACATATATACACAGAGGCAAAACACTCATACAAATAAGATAAGAATCCTAGTGTAAGTTCAAGAAACTGCTGAACAAATGAGCAATGCACACACAACTGAGTTACACTGTACTGTCTTGGTACTCATTAAGTAGCCCAGGCTGGCCTTGAACTTGCATCAATCCTGAGCCTCCCAAGTGCTCATGTGAACTATATATTTCAACTGGATATATTAAGTGGTGTATAAATTTTATCTCAATAAAGCTGTCACCAAAGACCAAATACCTGATACCTGGGAACAAATCTTATTTCCTGGATGTGAGGGTACCAGTGTTTTAGAATTTCCCTGGTGGCTCATGTGCAGCCAGCCAACACTAAGAACTACTAGTATGCATTATTTTAACACTGGGGTGAGCAATGAAAGAACAGTTTCAATTTAAAATTATACAGGCTGCCTAAACAAAACCTGTACAAGGACAACACCAGTAGACATGCTAACATAGAAGGGGCCCCAACCATAGGCAACTACGGAATACCGAGTGCAAGAGAAAATAGCCTATCCCAGGGAAGAGCCCCAATTGGTTATCCAATACCAAATGATCAGCTCTAAAATCATGTACATACAAGTAACATAATAAAAACTGAGCAGATTGTGCTTATATATCTAGGAATTATATATATATATATATATATATATATATATATATATATGTGTGTGAGAGACAAGAAGAGGCAAGATGCTGTGAACCCAAGAGACAGCAGGTGAGGGGAGTACTCTGGAGGGGAGAAAGGGAAAATGATTATTTTCAAACAATTTTTTAAAAAAATTATGAAAGGGGCAATTTTATGTGGAGAACAATTAAGATTTAGTTAAATTTTAGTTCTCCTATGAAGAGTAGAAAACTCTGACTTTGAATAAAGCAATGAGCCTTAGAGATTTAAGAAGCAACCTTGTGAGCTTACCTGTTCAGCTCGTGGACCATGGAGGTATCTCTGTGGCCTCTCATCACCATCTGCTGCTCTTTAAGCTGCTTAGCCACCTGGCCGAAAAGAAAGAAAAGAAAAATTTTTGAAATTAAACTCTTCACATTTTGTTGCTTTCTACACTGAAAATATGAGAGTCCCAACACTGGCACGGTATCGCTCATATTAAACATGGGCAACTGAGGTCTCAGTGCTGCCAAGCATATGTAAGCATACCTTACACCTTTACGCTCAGCATTTTTGTTTGTTTGTTAAGACAGGGTTTCTCTGTGTAGCCCTGGCTGTCCTGGAACTCGCTTTGTAGACCAGGCTGGCCTCAAACTCACAGAGCTTTGCCTGCCTCTGCCTCCCGAGTGCTGGGATTAAAGGTTTGTACCACCGCCACCTGGCTACTCAGCATTTTTTGTATTAGCTCTGTAAAGAGGAACTGAATACTGAAGAAAAAGTTTTTTGAGTGGAACTGAATTTTAGAGGATCACAAAACCACAGTAAAAGTTCAGAAGAACCAATTTTTAGCCTGTTAGGGACAGGTCTCACTAAGAATATATGAACAAAGCTAAAAACTATAAAAGTAACTTATTTTGGCACCCAAATACTATGATTTTTACAAAAGTCTTTTTTTTTTATTTATTTTTATTTTATGTCCATTAGTGCTTTGCCTGCATGTATGTCTGTGTGGGGCTGTCAGAAGCCTTGGAACTGGAGTTACAGACCGGTATGAATTGTGCTGAGAATTGAACCTGGGTCCTCTGGAACAGCAGCCAGTAGTCTTAACTGCTGAACCATCTCTCCAGCCCCACAAAAGTATTTTTAACTAATCACATACTTACGTCTTTGGCTGAGGAACCAGACACTTCTATCCATGTCTTAGAAAAGAATGCACATGATCCCAACATGAAGATGATGTACACAACTACATGGACAGGGTCCTCAAATATGGCGCCCATGGACTCAGGAGGAGATAAGTAGTAACAAAGGCCTCCAACAGGGTAAGAACGAGCAGGTCCTCCCCCACTGACATCCTATTAAACAAGAATAAAAAACAAAACAGAACAAATGGTCAAGCTGACTAGTTAAGAATACTAGGGTTTTTGTTTGTTGCTGAGGATTAAACCCAGGGCCTTGAATGTTAAGCATGTGCCATACAATGAACTGCACCATAAACCTTAAGATTTGTCTCCGTTTGACATGAGATCTCACTATGTTGCCCAAGATGACCCCAAACTCTTGAAGTGATCTCCTGCTTTAGCTTCCTGAGTATTTGAGACTATAGCTGTCATGACCAGAATATATATGTTTGAATTTTTCAAAAATTATGACATTGTTCTAACTTTTTAAAAAAAGAAGCTTTATTATTATGTGATTGTATATGATGCCTGTGGGTTGGTATATGCATGGCATATGCATATGTGGAGGTCAAGGGACAACTTTGTGGAACTGGTTCTCTCCCGCCACCCTTTCATGGAATCTGGGGATCAAACTAGTGTTAGACTTACACAGGAAACGCCTTTACCTGCTGAGCCATTTCACCAGCCCATGATGCTTTGAAACACCTACAGCCAACAAGCCCATATAATTTAAGGAGTTAACTTTGCATCCTTCCTTCAAAATTATGTACTTTATTTTGTGCAAGACACTTTGCACAGATCATTAATGGAAGAGTGAGTTTTAAAAATACACATCTACAAAATATGGAAGATAGAAATACAATTTATAATTAATCTGATTATATTTAGAATCTGAATGTTTCAACTCTAGAAATGACCATTGCATTTTGCAGTATTAAGAAAACAATCATGAGGAGCTATAGAGATGGCTCAGTGGTTAAGAACATTGGCTGCTCTTTCAGAGGACCAGGGTTCAATTCCCAGCACCTACATGGCAGTTTACAACTGTCTGTAACTCCAATTCTAAAGGATCTGACACCCTCATATAGACATACATACATGCAAAACACTAATCAATGCTCATAAAAAATAAAAGTAAATATTTTTTTTTAAATAAAAGAATACAATCATGCAAGCCAGGATTTAATTCCAGCAGCTGGGTGGCAGAGGCAGACAGATCTCTGAGAGTTTGAAGCTAGCCTGGTCAACAGTGAGTTCCAGGACAGCCAGGGCTACACACAGAAACTACAGTGAGGCAAGAAGCCCGCCTAGTCAGCCTCAGCTATAGCATGAGACTATGTCTCTAAACAACAAGGACTATAAAACAAAAATCACTTTTGTGAAAGCAACTATGACTTTTAGCCTAAAAAGCTATTCAAATGATATATGAAAACGCTTTCCATAGAGTCAAATATTAAAAACTACCTGGCCAATCTTAGTCTTAGAACATTTACCAAATTTTCCACATAACAAAATGGTACAGGTAAATAAATTCCAAAATGCTTCAATATCTATCNCTGTCAGTTGAAAATACAACTATGAAATACACATTTTAAATATTTAATAAAGATAAACATACTCACGGCCCACTGTCCTAGTAAGTTTACTAAGAAGTTGCCACTAAATCGAACAGACAGCATCTGGGAAATGACATACAAGTTGGACACTAGGGCAGACTGGAGAATTATAGGAATATTCGATGTATAGAAGAGCTTGATGGGATAGCTACTGTACTGTCCTCGATACCGGGCCGACTTAATAGGCAAGTCAACACGAAAGCCCTGAAAATGAAATCAAGATAAGAGGAACTGCCTATCAGAAAACATAGAGAAAGGAAAGGGTAGCAGCAGAAAGTTGACAATAATTGTTGACAATACAAACCAGCAATAAAATCCGTCCCCTCCCCAAAGATCTCCTTTTTTCAATTTCATACCCAATATTTCCCACCTTCAAACTTGGGTTGACCCGTTCCTGAAAAACTGACTACACCATCCTTTCAAACAGCATTCCTTTTACAAGAACAGTAAGCAGTAACATCAGTGAAAAAGTTATACTTACCTGAAAATAGATGACAACAGCAAACACAAAAACTGTGGCAATGAGGTTCATGAGATTGGGGAGGTTCTGACGATAGAAGGCCTCCCTCAAGGCTCGGACTTTGTCTGTCCTGGTGGCCAACAAATGAAATAGAGCTATGACTGCACCCTCAAACTCCGTACCTGAGAAATCAAGACAGAAATGAACTGTGGATGCCTCTTTCAAAGTCGCCTCAAAAGTCTAAACAAATAACTTGAACCTCGAGTCAATTGACCGATTTATGACTCTATGTTGTATGGCTTTAGGGCATAAGCCGTGTGTGTGGGTTCTTAACATATTTCTATCATGGAGGCAAATTTCAACATAAATCTGCAATTTTCATTCATAAAGGTTTGCCTCTCCTTTAGGGAAAGGAAGGAAGTACTTTTAGGGATAATAAAAAGCAGCAGCAAAGCAGAATAAAAATGTCAGAATCAGAGCAGGTATGTTTATCTACCATGCTTGCCTTTAGTTGACTGCACCAAGAATGTTAATAAATTATCAGTACTATTTTCTTAAGGCTGGGATCAAAGTTAGACATTGACTAGTTAGGACAGGATGACAACTAAGAAGTGGAAAGGGATACGGGGAAAAACAGAGTGAAATCTTTCAAACCTTAGATGCTATTACAAAGCCAGTTAGAGAGGCAAAGGTATGAGTGCTCTCAGAGGACGGCCAAATCGTAATCCACTACCTTTCTGTCCCTCCGGGAAGGCTGCAATCGGGGAGGTAAATGACTCTGGCAGCAATGGCTTAAGCAAGGTCAACAAATTGTAATACTGTTTGCAACCACTGGAACTTTAAACGAGCAGAGGTTAGAATGCACTCTTTTGGACTTACTACTGCAGACTTCACACATCTCTGCTCATTAAATCTTAAACAATTAGCTTTCGTGGTCCCCTAGGGTGGCAAACTGAGTGGCTACAGGCATGTGCTGCTGCATTTTTGACTCATGTTCAGCATACATCCAGCAAAACTCGTGCAGTTGCAGTCACTGTGCAATGTACCTCTGCCAGTGTTAATGGTAGTGGGACTAAAGGCCTTCCAGACAATGGTTTCACAGATGTTGGTGGCAATAAAGAGGGAAATACCAGACCCCAAGCCGTAACCCTTCTGTAGCAGCTCATCTAACAGCAGCACAATCAAACCAGCAACAAACAACTGTGGGGAAAGAAATGCACGTAAGCGGAAGCAAGAATCAACTCAGGAAGGGGCAGGCGAATGGCTATTTCACAGTCTGTGCATGCCCAGTATCAGACCTAAGCATTGCTCCTCACTGCTGCGGCAGCTGCAGCTTCTGACCTGCTCTAGTCTAGTCAGGGGCCAGTTCTAAAAATCAAAGGACTAGCAATGCTGCCTCACTACACAGCATCATTTCACCACAGATTCTATTTATACCAGCTTACAATGTTTTAATTATGCCCATGGTGGGGGGCACTAAATAATAATCACAGCTTAGAATTTGAAAGGAAGAAACAAAATATTCCAAATACCTCCATGTAAGTAAAGGGCCAAATAAATTACAGAAAAATTAAGAGATTCTTCACTCCCTAAGGGATAGGAATGAGATTTGACACTTTTTACAAAGTACTATATATATCTTCTATATAATACATATAGAATAAGCCAAAAACTAGAGCACAGCTGAGTATACAAATTGTAATATAAAAATTCATGCTATCTTACTATGACAAAGATTGCATTGAAAAGTTAAGATTTCACTACGTTTTCCAGCTT
>LZPO01055275.1:57869-73253 GCA_001675575.1 Neotoma lepida
CTGACTGTGTGACCTTGGAAAAGGTGGAAATCTCAGTCTAGAAGCTAGAGAGCATGGTTAAGAGCACTGACTGCTCTTCCAGAGGACCTGAGTTTGAGTCCCAGCACCCACACAGTAGCTCACAACTGTCTGTAATGCCANTCTCAAGGAGATCCAACACTCCCTTTCGGTCTCCTCAGCTACTGCATGCATATGGTGCACAGACATACAAGCAGGCAAAACAACCATACACATAAAATAAAAATAAGATAAATTAAAAAATAAATTATAAATGAGTCTAGTCTGGGCTCTCAGTAACATTGTCAAAATTTCCCTAATTAAGGAATATAGTGTCAGTGTTTCAAAGTGCCTTATACAGTGACGGTTAACATTTATTTTGTTAGTTATTATTACTATTATCTTTCTTCATGAGACAAAAGGTCATTAAAGCATGAATCCTAGGAGAAGTTTTTCTCCCAAGAGAGTTCTAGGAAGTATTCTTTAAANTGCCAAACAATTTAAAAGGCATCCAGTCCAGACTCCAGTTACAGAACTGCCTGTAATAGTTTGTGAGCTATGGGTGGACAATGAAAGTCCTGATTTGTGCTAAGACTGTTATTTCCACAAATTAAAATAAGTTGACTTTGATCCTTTATAACTTTTTGTTTGTTTGTTTTGAGACAGGGTTTCTCTGTGTGACCCTGCCTGTCCTAGAACTTGCTCTGTAGCAGGCTGGCCTTGAACTCACAGAGATCCAACTGCCTCTGACTCCCAAGTGCTGGGATTAAAAGCATGAGCCAGCACTGCCTGGCTACAACTTATTTCCAACCAGACTATTTTAGCAAAGTTACTGAATGAACACAGCCTTTTTTACTGAGACTCTGAGCACTCTATGTTTGAATAGTCTAAAAGTAATTAGTATTGTACCAACTGCACTGCTCTTTGGTTTCTACCAAATAAACCAACTGACTATGTAAGCAATACGGGACTGAACACTCTCTGCTCCATCCTTGCCTAATTTCCTTTGATTTAAAAGCTCACAGCTGAGGCTGAACTGTAGCTCTGTGGAAGGAGCTTGACTAGTGTGCATAACACACCAATCAGTTCTGTGATAGTGTGCTTGCGTACCATTCATGATGCCTTGTGTTCAACTAATATTATATAAAATAAATAAATAGCATACTCAAACTAAAAAAANGAATGTAAATTTGGTATCTTTTGGTACCCACTAACCATATCTAACTTCAAAAAATTAAAATGGCTGGTAGTGGTGGCACACATCTTTAATTCCAGCACTTGAGAATGTGGTGGTTTGAATGAGAAAGGCGCATGTTTCAGTGTTTGANTCCTAGTTGGTGAACTGTTTAGGAAGGATTAGGAAGTGTGGCTTTGTTGAAAAGGTTTGTCACTAGAGGTGGGCTTTGAAGTTTCAAAAGCCCACGCCAGGCCCAGTCTCTCACTCTCTCTGCCATATGCTTGTGGACCAGATGGAAGCTCTCAGCGACTGCTCCAGCACCATGCCCACCTGCCTCCTATCATGAGTCCCACCATGCTGGCCATGGACTCACCATCTGAAAGTGTAAGCAAGCTCCCAGGTAAGCACTTTCTTTTATAAGTTACCTTGGTCATGGTGTATCTTCATAGCAATAGACAGGGAGGTAGAGTGGATCTCTGTGAGTCCCAGGCCAACCTGGTTTACATAGTAACAATCTCAGCCAAAGTTACATAATAACTTCGTTTAAAAAAAAAATTAAGGCCAGGCGGTGGTGCTGCACGCCTTTAATCCCAGCACTCCGGAGGCAGAGGCAGGCGGATCTCTGTGAGTTCGAGGCCAGCCTGGGCTACCGAGTGAGTTCCAGGAAAGGTGCAAAGCTACACAGAGAAACCCTGTCTTGAAAAACCAAAAAAAAAAAAAAAAAAAAAAAAAAAAAAAAAAAAAAATTAGATAACAAGCAAGACTCATTGTTCTGAATGAATTAGAAGTTTCTCTGCAAATTCCTGGTCTGACTGACATAGCAATGTTAAGTCTAGTGTGCTTGCTACATACCAATATCACTGCTGTATAAGGAAGACCTTCCTCTTTCTGCTGGAGTGGTGTAACCCAGCTGGTTATTGACTATTAGATGGATGCTCCCACCAATTCTGAAATGTGGGAGATTAGAGAGTGTGAAGGTTTCAAGAACAACCCCTTGACCACAGAAGGAGGCATCACCATGAACCTAAAACGTGTGAG
The DNA here is from genome assembly GCA_001675575.1 of Neotoma lepida. Taxonomy (NCBI): domain Eukaryota; kingdom Metazoa; phylum Chordata; class Mammalia; order Rodentia; family Cricetidae; genus Neotoma; species Neotoma lepida. Next base: position 60,082 of record LZPO01055275.1, read on the forward strand.
ATGGAGGAAATACGGAATCAATAAACTCAGATTTTCTGATTGAAACAAACTGTTTTAAAGTACTAATAGGAATACCAACAACCACTGTCTCATGACTCTCCAGACCTAAAAATATATACCTTTCAGGATTTCTTAGTGCATTTAAACTCATCTCAAAGCACTTTTCAAAGATACCTTATCATTTCTCCTTGTTAACACTGTACCACTTCACCCACCCCACCCCGAATCCAACTCACTTCCACAAGCATCCTAGCATCTACAACAGCACCATGGGAGGAATGGCTACTATACATGCAATGAAAGCATCACTCTAGGGATTTTTTTCTGTGCTAGGGATTGAACCCAGAGTCTCATGACTCCTAGGCAGGCACACTACCACTGAGTTACAGGTCCAGCTTCAGCTCTAGGAAATTCTGCATGAAAATAGCCTTATGATATGGAAACAGGACCATGAGATGACACAGAGGGTAAAAGTCCTTTCCTCACAAACCTGAGTTGATCTCTGGAACCCAGAAAAAGGTAGAAAGACAGAACTGACTCCACAAAATTATCCTCTGACCTCCACAGACCTCCACATGCACATTGTGGCCTGCATACACTCACACACATCACACACATACAAGTCTAGGAGGAACAGTGCACACCTCTGAACTCTTCCTCTCCCCAGTCACTCACCCCTGAAAAGAGAAGAGAGAAGTAGCTCCCATCTCTGAATCCTGCCTGCTATCATGAATATAAGAGAATAAGGTAATGGCACACAGGAAGGCCAAGGTGCAAGAAGAAAGACAATCACATATAAGTAGAAAAGTACTATTTGAAAATCAAAATATTATTATGAAGCGATGTCTAAAATATGCTAATCTTTTAGAATATTCAAAGCTGCTACATCAGAATATCCCCATGAAACTTGGTAGACAAGGTGGTTAGGGTGGGGAGCTTTTTTTTAAACCTGCTGCAAATAATAAACATATCGTGGAAATTTTCAGAAAAAACATTTAAGCCCAAGAATCCTCTTTTCTCAAAATGTCACTTCACTTCACTTTCCATTTGAACATCTGCAATCTCCTGTTTTATCTACCAACCCAGACATCATTTCCAGTTTCTTCTCCCTTTCCCAAACTCAAGTACCTGAAGGCAAATGACTTTGTCCCCAGGCTGAGCAGAACCGTGCAATGAGTAGTCACCATCTTCCCGAGACTGCTGCCTGCCACGAGTTTTCCCTACAGCCACAGGGTTCACAGCTTCCAAATGTGAGGGATTAGGCAGCATTGTCACATGGAGGGGACGGTGGGCACCAAAGTCTAGGTCCACTGAGGAGGTCAGATGGGACAGGACATCTCCAACGGCTGAGACATTTTCTGGAAATTCACTTAAGCCTCGCATTTTACGGAACATCAGCTATTAGAACAAACATACAAGATATCAAACAAGTCTTATTACAGTGGAGTCTAAGGTGAGCTTAAAGACAGATAAGTATTATGTAAACTCTTTTATAGTTATTACAAACATGCATTATTCAAAGATAGGCACAGATTCCTAACTGCTGGGTCACTCAGAATTACTTGGAGGTCTTCAGAATCAAATGACTCTCAACATTTTTCACATTATTTTTATTGTTAATTACTTGTATATATGTGTGTGTGCCTGTGTGTGGGTAAGTGCACATGAGCCCAGAAGAAACTGGACCCTTCTGCCAGAGAAACACTTCCCTGAAATGTGGCTGGTAGGTAGTTTCCACCAGACACCCCAGTAAGATTTCCTGGAGCCCACCACCATGGGTACTGGGAACTAAACTCAAGTCTTCTGCAAATAGATTCTTACCTACCTATACATTTCTCCAGACTCTAGAGACAATATTTTAAGAGGAATCTAACTCAAGGTAAATAATTGTTACCTCTGCCTTATGTAACTTTTAAAATATGTAATCATTAGCAGTGATTCCAGCCACTGTGTTTCTGTAAAAACCATAATTTAGTCTTTTTTTAACTGTTTGAGGAAGGTAGACATTTTAATTAGCTTTCTACCCAACCAAATTTCTTCTTTGAAATTTCTGCAGTCTTAACCATATTAAAGCGTTACTATGGCTTCAGAGAAGCTATTGATTCTGAAATAGTAGATTTTGATTCCACTGACTATTTTTTAAATGCTGCTTGGGGTTCAGTTTGTTCCCATGGCTCCTGGAGTGATAAGGTCCTCATGCTTGCAAGCGAGCACTTCAACAGCTGAGTCATCTCCCCAGCCCATACTCTACTTTCTTGAAGGTTCTCTTCTTCTTTTTTCTTGGTTTTCAGCCAACTCCTATACTGACCTTCTGTTCTCCAGCCATGTCACCCAAGTGCAGGAGGCAGGTCCCTGGAGGGAACGTGCAGGATGCTTAGGATGTGCTAGAACCATGTGCCTCTGGGATGTCCACTGAGACNTGTGCAGAAGAGCCTTATGTGTCTGCCTCCTTCTCCCTTCTCATCACTGAGAAAACCAGAGGCTACATCTCACTCAAATGTGTGCAGACCTCCTAGCTTTTCCCACTCGATCCTGCCTATTTGCAGAATCTGAACATTAATATGGGTCCTGCAAATATGATGAACCACCCACTTCATTCTACTCTAGACACTGTCCATGTGANACCATTCCCAAAAGGATGTTGAGGATGGTGAGGAGGTGACACTCTCACATATCCGCTAAACTTGGGGTCTTTCCTTCACAATGCTAATGTATCTTTATAGGAGACCAAAAACCCAGGGCAGTGACCATGAGTCCTCGGAGTTTGTAGTTCTCACCTGTGTTTATTCTTTCTCTGTCTCCCTCTGTGTCTATGTCTGTCTGTCTGTCTGTCTGTCTGTCCATCCGTGTGTGTGTGTGTGTGTATCTCTCTCTTTCTCTGTCTCTGTCTCTCTGTCTCTGTCTCTGTCACACACACACACACACACACACACACACACACACACACACTGGCTTGGGTCACCTGCACAATGACAGAGATACACAACTGACCCTTCCATTGTCCCTGAACCTAGCATTTGAACATTTATGTACAGATAGATTAAAAACTCACAGGAAACACAAACCCAAAGCACAGTGGGTACTTAAGTCAGATCTGGGACCCTTCTGCTAGGAAAACACTTCCTGAAATGTAGCTGGAAGGTGGTTTCCACCAAACACCCTAGTAGGCTTAAAGCCTAACAGTGGAGTATTCCCAGACCTGTTCAGGCATTAGGGTTTCAGTAGGCAGTGAGGCAAGCAGATCCACATTCTGTGGCTGACCCAGAAGCCCTTACTCAGCTCTCCAGATACCTTCAGCTGTATAGGAAGTTCCAAGTCCCTCCAGTCACGTACACCTGCTACCATAGCCCAGACAGGTCTCAGTTAAGAGTGATGGTGACACATTGTCTAGGCCTCTCATAAAGCCAGCTGGAAGTGTGAGCTACAGGCTGTCCCTGCCCTAAGACAGGAAAGGTTCCCTGGGTGTCACTAGCTCTGGAACACTGAAAAAAATCAAACAGGTCTGTATCATGGACTGAGTAGAACATGAAGGCTGCCCACTGCCAAAGGAACTCACCACAGACTAGAGAAGTATCCTAACAAATACCTGGGAGGGGAAATAAATCTAAGAAGCACACACTAAATGTTCTCCTGTACAGTGACAGAAGGAAAGAGGGCCCTGTCGTGACAGGAAACCTGGAGAGCACCTGGCTGAGGCTGGTTTCTGAGCAAAGGTTCTGTTGGACTGCCTACAGTCCACCTGGGGCCCTCTTGCAGGCTCCAGCATTGGAAATGTTCTCATCATCCTCGACCAAAGATGAAGTTGAGGGCCTTCTTGGTGGCTGTGGTATTGGGATACCACAGATCCACCATGAAAACCCAGTTATTCTTGGTTGAACTTTCAGGGGACATATCACACGAGGAAGGAGGAGTCAAAGACCAAGCAGCTGCCTTCTGCTCAGTACTGATAACCGGCCCTACCTGCTAACATACACTGAGAGTCTTGAGACCTAGGGAACACCCATGGATGTTGGTGGGTCCACAGTGCTCTGTGATCACAGCCTTGGGGCTCAGTACAGAGAGGTGCATTTCCCAAAAACACTGTTTCCAGTACAGTGTACATCCATGGTACTTCTGATAATTCATAGGGATGCAAACACCCTGGTTGACAAAGTAAAAGGTGAAGCACTCCCTGCGGAGAACGCTGTGTACTTTCCAACATGTGGGAGGCTTCATTTTGAGAAGATGCTTATGAGAATATTGTAGATGAAAGTCTAAAATTCCACTCTATCAGCTCCACCTCGGGATTCTGGGCATCCTGGAAGAAGTAACACGTGGTCCAGAAGTCAGAGAGAAAGACCCCAGACTTCTGGATAGAGAGCCCTGCTCCCAGGTTCAGATGCTACCCTATAAGATCTTCAGTACAGTGTATGAGTGTGACATTGAGATGTGACTGAGAACCCCATACACTCTAAACACTGGTAATACATAGCACCACTATGCAGTCCTTTGGTATCTATCTAAGGTTGAGTTGAATAAGGCATGGTACTAGGGCTACTCCCCACACATGGGTAATAGTACCACATGAATAGGACCAACAGGCAGGCCACTATGACAACAGTAGTGCTGAAGTGAAACTGCAGTGACCCAGGCCATCCAGAGACCAGCTCTAGTCCAGCAGCCATTATCTTGGAGATGTGGTACTAAGAGCAGGGGACAGTAAAGCGGGCTCAAATCATCAGTCCTCTGGGATGCTCTAGGGCACCTATACCTTATGGGTTGTGGAGGAGTGCTTCTGGAGCAGCCATGTAAATCACTGTCCCTCTAATCCTGTCGGGTGGCAGGTCAGTCAGCCCATCATGCCAGTCGCAGCAAAAGTCACTGCAATTGGATGCTAGTTTATTTCACAGCAACAAGTGCATCTGATCATGTGAAAGGATATTTGAGGAAGTCCAAACCTGCCCCTAGGTCTAAAAGAGGGGGCAGCTGTAAGGACCCAGGACATGCTATAGGGCAGGACATGGGATATTTCCATGACATCCCCTGCCTTCTGGACCCTTGAAGCCATTGCCTCTGGCTTCCATGGTTGGTCTGTGGTGGTTTAAATGAGTGCTTCCATAGCTTCATATATTTGAACGCTTGGTCTCCAGGTGATGGAATAGTTTGGGAAGAATTAGGAGGTGTGTCCTTGGTGGAGGAGGTGTGTCACTGGGGGGTGGGCTTTGAGGTTTCAACGCTAAGCCATTCCCAGTTAGCCCTCTCACTGCCTTGTGCTTGTGCGTCAGATGTAAGCTCTCTCCTACTGCTCCAGCATCATATCTACCTACATGCCTGCTGCCTCGCTCCCTACCATGATAGGTGTGGACTCACCCTCTGAAACTATAAGCAAGCCACCAATAAATTCCTCTGTAAGTTGCCCCGGTCATATTGTCTCTTCACAGAAATAGAAAAGTAACTGAGACATGGCCAATTCTTCAGGAGCTGGAGCCTAAACTTTGGGTAATACTGTCAATAACAATGTTGCGCTGTGCTCCACAAGGTACTTTATTTTTCCTTTATATGTGTGTGTGTGTGTGTGTGTGGTGTGTGTTGGGGTGGGGAGGGCAAAGGACAACTTTGCTTATCATTCTTTGACCACCATGTATGTTGGAGAAGTAAACTAACCCTTCATTTCCCTGAGAGAAGAAAGAATCCGTGAGAACATTACAGAAAAATCAACTTCAGTTCTACTGGTCAGCACTGAGTTCCACCCACTCACTAAGCTACCTCCCCACAACTGCTCATGGGCTCCATTAGCTTCTAAAGGAAATTACCACCATCAGTTTTATTCTGCTCCAGGCCTACTCTGGCAAGAACCACAGAAAGTCTCCTAGAGATGTCAGAAAAGCTACATCCATGAAGTCTCCCCACTATGGCCACCTAAACAAGACCTAACCAACATCAATGAGTATGCTAACATGGAAAGAGGAAAGCTCCAGGGCCCTCAACCTGAGATAAAGAACTATAGGCAGCTGAGAGTGAGAGAAATGGTCTTCCCTCAGGGAAGAGCCTCCATTTGGTTACCCAATACAAGTGGTTAGCCCTAAGATCAGATACATACATGTAACATTATACGGACCAAGCAGGTTGTATGATGTATTTAGGAGTATAGGAGTGTGGGGTAGGGTAGGGTGTGTATAGAGAAAAAGAGGCCATGAATTTGAGACAGAGCAAGGAGGTACATGGGAGGGTGTGAAAGGCAAAAAAGGAACGGGGAAAATGATGTGATTGTATTATAATTTTTTAAACAGTTAAAAAATTATCATAAAAGACGTGGACAATAAAAACAAATAAACAACAACAGAAAAGACATAGAAAGGAACCTTACCTCTGGAGGTAACTGCAGAAGGCCCGTCAACAAATTCAGCCTCCCTCTGTGGGGCATCCCAATTATGATGTCAGTTATACCACTATAGGCTGACAATTTCAGTAACTCATGAAAAAAGCCCATCATGCTCTCGGCCCCTTCACCTCCATATCTCTTCACTGTGGCAAACTTGGTGGCCAAAAAGTGGTCAAACTCCTATGGAACAGACAGACATATTAGCTGCTGGAAGACAGTCAAGTACTCAGGTGAAAGGAAGATAAGATCTATGTGTTATAAGAAGGCCCCACATTATTCCAGTGGTCATATCTGTCCCTTCACTACATATCCACGGAGAGAGACATCACGGTATAGCACAGCTCTGCTAAGGACCCTTGACACAGAAGAAGCTGTAAAGAGAAGAATCTGAACAGTAGAATCATGTATCTGGGAACAACCTCCTTATGTATTTGTTTTTCCAGATAGACTTGAGGCCAGACTTAGCTGTCTGCTGCCTTGCCCAACACATCAGTTTTCTTAGAGGCTCTATGGTATTATTTAATCAAGGTCTAACACTATCTAACTACTCAAACTAGTAGGAAGCAGCTTCCTATCAGTTTGACATGCCTGAGCCCTTACCACAGCCCTGGTGATGATTTGGTTCCACTAACTGACATTGAAAACATCTGCTGAGCAGTTTATCAATCTCTCCAGGAAACAAAAGGAGTTGTACAATCTTAAGGACTTTATTAAGTTTTATAAAATAAGCATATGAATACATTAATATATTTTGATGCTGAGGAAAACCAATAGCTCAAATGTCTAGTGATCTACTTTGCTTCTGCTTGGAGTGAAGTGCTGTTCAGCCTGATGTGCTGAAGCAATGGGGAGAGACAGGGGCAAGGTCTAATGTCTTCCTTTCCTCTCTCCAGTAGCTAACTATCTTTGCAGGAAGTGAGAAGAAAACTTGGTCCACTAGTATTAGTTAATACTTATTTCTACATTTATTTTTACCATTTCTAATTTGTATAGTTGTGTGTATCTATATGTCAGTATGTGCATATGAGTGCAGGTGCCCTCAGAGGCCACAAGCATTGGACCCTCTGGAGCTGGATTACAGACAGTTGTGAGGCACCATGTGGGTGCTGGAAATTGAGCAAGTGCTCCTAACCTCTGAGCCTTCTCTCCAGCCCCTAGCTGATACTTTTTATACCTGAGATTCTAGCAAAAGTTTTGCCAGGTGTTTTCGCTCTTCTGTGGTAAAAGTCTCCTTTTTCAGCTCCTCAAGCCTTCTGGTGAACCAGTCTTTCTCCTCCTGGCTCTGAAGCTGGGCAGTTTCAATAGAAATAGGCCCGCAGTAGACATGGTTCAAATAGGCTAGTACTTCCTCAAGAGAAGCCTCTTCTTTGCCTATGTTCAAAAGTCCTATGAAATAGAACAAAGGGATCATTTCAAAGAATAATCAACCACACAGAAGATAAGTTGTGGAACATAACAGAACAGTGTTATTGCTTCAATTCTGAGCACTCCACTACAAACTGAATAATCAATGATTATTAATATTTCCTTTAAAAAAAAGTGTGGAAAATTATATCCAGGATCCCTCACATAACAAGCAAGTACTCTGCCACTGAGGTACAGCCTCTGAGCCATCTCAACCTTTTCTCAAGGCAAAATTAAAATTATGGTTGCTGCCGGGTGGTGGTGGCTCACACCTTTAATCCCAGCACTCGGGAGGCAGAGACAGGCGGATCTCTGTGAGTTCGAGGCCAGCCTGGGCTACCGAGTGAGTTCCAGGAAAGGTGCCGCCAAAACTACACAGAGAAACCCTGTCTCGAAAAACAAAACAAAACAAAAAAAAAAAATTATGGTTGCTACCCATAAGGTAGAAAACTAGATAGGGAGAACACCTTCTCAAAGACACAGCTCTATAATGTTATGCAAGTTTTGATTCTACAGTAATTTCAAACTAAAACTTGAAACTCCTGGTATAGGAATACATCTCAATGATAGAGCTCTTGCCTGGTGTGCACAGGATCCCAGATCTCACCCTTACACCACAATAATACTATAAAATAATATAAGTAACACGAGAGAAAACCCTAAAACCATGACTTGTGATCCAGGCCCAATGTTCTTATTTGTTTTATTTTGTTGTTGTTTTAGTGCCCAGGCTGGGAAAGCAATTGGAATGAGAAGGTTTAGGCTTTGGAATGAAAGCAGACCTAGGATGTTTCCCTACCTCTGTCATGTAGCAGCTACATATTAAGTTCTCTGAATCTGTTTCTATCTATGGTAGTTTGAATGAGAAATCCCCCATAGATTCAAACATTACTTGGTCCCCGGGTAAAGGTGTTGTCTGGGTAGTTTAGAAGACCATGCTGGAGGAAGTATGTCACTAGGAGTGGGCTTTGATTTTTAAAGACACATGCCACTCCTAGATGTGTGCTTGCAGCTTGTTGCTCCAGCTTCATGCCTGCCTGCTGTCACACTTCCCCTCTGTAATGGTGATGGATTCCTATCTCTCTGGAACCACAAGCCCAAATAAACCCTTCTTTCTGTAAGTTGCTATGGTCGGTGTGTTTTATCACAGCTGTGGCAAAGTAACTAAGACACCATATTAAACTAAATATGGTAATAATGACTTTTAGGTGTAGTTATGAAAAAGAATCAGCATTCTATATGCAAAGTGTTTGGCACCTACATGTTTGGGTTTTTAAATACTGTTATTATGTATGGGGGGACACCATTTGCACTCCATCACTCATGGTATATGAAGGTCAGAGGGAAACTTTGGAAGCTGGTGTTCTCCTTCTGCCGTGTATATCCTACTTGGTGGCAGGCATCTTTACCCACGGAACCATCTTGTCAACCTGCTCTATATGTTTTTAACCACAGAGAAACAAGACCACTCTAGAACTTCACGACAGCTCCTACATGAAGACAACTCAGTGTGTCCTTCTTTGTCCCTTCACCTGATGGAATCTCTAGTCCAGGGCAAGAACAGAACAAGATACTTCATCTGACAGTTCCCCTCTCAGGCCCAGGTGCCGCCTTACCTGTGGTAGTGAAGGGTCCCTGCAGTGTCTGTACGAGGGCTTGGATTTCAGGCACAATATCCAGCAGGGCTTGTCCAGGGAAGAGAGGGTTGATCTGGGCAGCTTTGTGGCCATGCTCACAATATACTGTCACCAGCCTGGCAAGGGCATGATCAACTATATTGGAAGAATGAAATAGCACAGTTGAGGAAATGCTCAGAAACTACAGAAACACTTGTCACAGAAGAAGGACATTTAACTCGCTGTTCCTACTCACATCGCCAGTGGATTTCAGGGTTAAAGACTGTCAAATGCTAGGTAAACACACTTATTTTCTTAAATTTATCTCATGATAGCTAAAGTCCAAGGAAGCAAAACAAAAGAAAACAGCAAAGGAGCTAGAACCATGAACGTATACTTGTAATAATAACTGCACATGTGATAAGCATTAGGAAAGAACATCTGGAATTGAGAAGCATTATTTCCACGCTGACATTAAAGACATGGTCCCCTTCCTTTCCTGACTAGTACAGGTGTTTTTAGATCTTAGACTGAACATTAAAAACAGGGCTAATGCTAGGTGTGGTAGCACACCCCTTTAATCCCAGCACTCAGGAGGTAGAGGCAGAGGCAGAGGCAGATGGGTCTCTGTGAGTTCAAGGCCAACTACAGAGCGAGTTCCAGGACAGCCAAGGCTACACAGAGAGACCCTGTCTCAAAAAACCAACCAANCAAACAACCAAACAACTAACCAAACAAACAAACAAGAAAACAGGGCAAGAGAGATGGCTCAACAGCTAAGAACACTTGCTGCTCTTGCAGAGGACCAGGTTCAACTACCAGCATCAACATGGCAGCTCACAACAATCTGTAATTTCAGTTTCCAGGGACTCAGAGACCTTTTTTGGCCCTTTCAGGCACCAACCACATGCATAGTGCACATACATACATGCAGGCAAAACATTCATACATGTAAAATGAGACTATCTATCTATCTACCTACCTATCTATCTATCTGTCTCTATATTTCTATATCTATCTATACCTATTTATCTTTCTCTCTGATTGGGGGTTACATGTGCCTTTAATTTAGGAGGCAAAGGCAGATGGATTAAGGCCTACATAGTAAGTTCTAGGCCAGCCAAGGCTATATAGTGAGACCCTGTCTCAAACAAACAAAAAAACAACAGCAATAATAAAGCTAGATAAAAACTCCAAAATCAATGTTACACACACACCCCAGCTCCCAGTGCTAGGAACAAAAAATCCAGGGCCTCACATTTGTTAAGCAAGTACTCTACCATAAGGCCAAATACCCAACCTCACATGTCCCTTGTTGAAAATGTGTATTTATTTATTTTGGCAAGGGGCACATGCATGCATGTGAAAGGACAACTTGCAGAAACCTGTTCTCTCCTTTTACCATGTCGGTTCCAGGGGCCACATTCGGGTGCTCAGGCTGGGCAGCAAGCACGTATATCCCATGAGCCATCTTACTGGGTCTCTTCTTATAGACTCCAGACACAGTTATTTTATAAAACTGTAGACAAAGAAAGAACCTTAATTATCTTGTCACTCACATAGTGCAAAACTATAGCTAAGCCAGCCATGGTGGCTCACATCTGCAATCCAGGCATCCTGGAGGATTGCTATGAGTTCAAGGCCATGCTGGACTACACAGTGAGGTCCAGCACAACCTGAGCTGGAGTAAGACCCTGTCTCAAAGCAAAGCACATATAGATCAGGGATCAGGACTACAACTCAGTGGAAGAGAGTTTGGCTAGCATGTGTGAGGCCCTTGCTTAATCCCCAGCACCTAAATAGATAGTTCATTCATTCATTAAAACAATTAAGTGAAGTTAGGCTGATGTGGTGGTACATGCCTTTGATCCCAACACTCAGAGGGAGAGGAAGTGGCTTTCTGTGAGTTCCAGGACAGTCAGGGCTACATAATGAAAGTTCTTCAAACGTCAGCTTTATGAACAATTACTGCCGAGGAATGGCTTCCCAGCAACACAAGTGCTTCAGGCTGTATTCTATGTGTTGCCAAGTTCGCCTCTTCACACGTGGCAGGCACAGTGAGAAGAGAGCAGGGATGCAAGGAACAGAGGACATCTGTGCATCGCTTTGGCAGCTAGGCAGGTCCACAGTATGCCGTATGCCCAGAGATGGCTCTAGTTTGCTCCCTTCCTGAGTCTTAACTGCTGAACATGTTTGAGGAGACATCCTTGTAGTTTTCTGATAGCACTCTTTGCTTAGGATAGCCAGGGCTAGGTTCTGTTGCTTGCTACTGACAAAGACTTGTCGAAAACAAAAATGCTGTTTACAAAAAAGACTATGGTAAAAATATCAATCTACATTGATTACTTCATTGTTTACTATAAATAAAAATGGTAGTGAGGCACACTGACCACAGTTCTGTTTCAAGAAGGAAAATGCCAAGTTAGCCAGCATGAAGTACACTATCAGCTAATTTAAACTAAACTTGGTATTTTAATTAAAAGTCAGGCACTGGGGAGATGGTTTAGCAGTTAAGAGTACAGGCTGCTTTTNCAGAGAACCCTGGTTCAATTCCCAGCACTCACATGGCAGTTTACAACCTTCAACTCTAGTCCCAGGGGATCTGACACCCTCTTCCGGTCTCTGTGGGCAGTATGTGACTCCTCCCCTCACATCCAGACTTTTTTTTAGGATGTGTCAACTTTTCAAGTGCTGGGATTACAGACATGTACTACCATGTTTGACACTTTTGTTTGTTTGTTTGTTTGTTTGACCTTTTTTTTGAGACAGGGTTTCTCTGTGTATCCACGGCTGGCCTCAAACTCAGAGATCTCTGAGTTCTCTGCCTTCCAAGCACTAGGATTAAAGGCAGGCAACATCACCTCTGCACTACGATCTCCCAGTTAGGTTAAGTAATTTCTAAAAAGTGACACTGGTAAGAAAGAAGCTGGAATTTAAATGTAAGCATATTTGACTTCAACGTTCCATTACACACACACACACACACACACACACACACACACACACATTTTCCCTTGAGATAAAACCTAAAGCCCCGAGCACACTAAGCAGGCATTCTGCCACGGAGGCAAATCCTCGTCCCTTCATCTGTTACAACAAAAGTTGAAGAGGGATGTTTTGAACCTATAGAAAAATGATGTGAGAACTGAATCAGTAAACCATCTTTTTAAGTGTAAGGGCTAAAGTTGTATACTTTTTGCATCTGCATTAATATTTTAGAATTTTCTACAGTTTTGAAAATCACTAATGCTTTCAGTTTCTTTAAATTATTTCTTTACAATTCCATTAAAGGCCACTGTGACTTGTAATATGCAGCACCCACCCCCACACACACACACAACCTCACTTCAACTATCAAAGGTCAGTGATAGAGACAGTAACCACCAGTCTTGGTCTAGAATCCAATGGCTCCCACCTCTTGAAGGTCTCTGTTATGGGTTGAACGGGAAATGTTCCCTATGGATTTATGTGTTTGGACATGTTGTTCGTAGCAGATAGTGCTCTTTGGAGAAGTAGAGCATCTGGGCTATGGGAACGAGTGTTGGTGGATGTAGGCCCATTAAGCCAGGCCTTTAGAGTCACAGTCACTGCTTCCTGTTCCAGCAAGATGTAAGATGTGGCCACTTCATATTCCTGCTGCTGTGGTGCTGTCCAGTTGCCATGCCTTGCCCTCCATAATGGACTGTCTCCCCTGAAACTGGAGCCAAAATAAACCCTTATCCTTTGACTTGTTTCTGTCATGTACTTTGTAATATAAATAAGAAAAGTAACCACAGTCTTTCGTTTTGGGT
>LZPO01055275.1:73333-85671 GCA_001675575.1 Neotoma lepida
TAGACCAGGATGGCCTCCAACTCAGAGATCCACCTGCCTCTGCCTCCTGAGTGCTGGGATCAAAGGCATGTGCCACCACTACCTAGTTTCCAACACAGTTTTTAAAAGATGCTAAAAAAAAATAAAATAAAATAATCAAGCAGTGGTGGCTCACAACTTTAATTCCAGCACTTGGGAGGCAGAGGCAAGAAGATCTCTGTGAGTTCCAGGACAGCCAGGGCTACATAGAAAAACCTTGTCTTGAAAAACTAAAATAAAATAAATAAATAAATCTAAAATCCTTCAGGATAAAATTTATATGTGAGAATCACTGTTCTTAACCTCACCTCCACTGTAAACTGGGAATTTAAATAAATAAATCCAAAATTGATGCATAATATTCTAGGTTTGATACCAAGCACAAATAAAATAAAATAAAATGACTTAGAAAATAAGGTTTCCAGAGGCTAAAGTACAAGCCATTACCAAGAGTAAACTACAAAGAACATCTGGGTCAAAGTTTAACTGCTGAAAACACTAACAATCACCTCAATCCAAGAGGTTTCTAAAGGCAAATTTAATATTTCCTTAAATCTTCAATACAAAGGAAGGATTTGCGAATGGTATGGGCACCTTAGGCAGGAACTGACTGTAACCAAGACAAACACATGAGGGGCAAAGAAAGAGAGTGAGGCTGTACAGCCTTGAACAGCCTTCTCTTCATTCTCTCTTGGTACTTTTCCTTTAAGACACAATTCTGCTATGTAGTCTGGGCTGGCCTTGAATTTGTTATCCTCTTATTTTAGCCTGTGAGTGAATTACAGGCATGTGTCACCATCTTGACCACTGTGTCACTTCTCAAGTGTCAAAATGTACATTTCCAGAAGGGTTTGTCTTTTATTCTATAAATACCCCAAAATTAAATACATTATCCATAATAGAAAATCATTTCTCTGGATTAAGATTGCACTTTTTTTTTTTTTTGAGATAAGGTTTCTCTGTGTAACAGTCCTGGCTATCCTGGAACTCTCTTTGTAGACTAGGTTGGCCTCAAACTCAGAGATCCGCCTGCCTCTGACTCCCAAGAGCTGGGATTAAAGGCGTGCACCATCACCACCTGGCAAGATTGTACTTTCATAGCAACTGATAAACATGAAAATACTAAAGACATGCCCATGGCCTCATCTGATTCTTATCCTTTAATTTAAAGTATTTATTTAGTGTGTGTGTGTGTGTGTGTGTGTGTGTGTGTGTGTGTGTGTGTGTGTGTGTGTGTGTGTGTGTGTCTGCAGAAGCCAGAAGAGGGTGTCAGATCTTCTGGAGCTGGAGTTACAGAAGACTGTGAACTGCCCACAGGAGGTACTGGGAACCTAATCCAGTTCTCTGAAAGAACATCAAGGCTGTTAACCACTGGGCCATCATTCCAGCTTCCAGACTCCCAATTAAAAGAACTAACTATAAATATACTTATCTAGAATTTAAGGACATATCCAGAAAGACTTCTGGATTTATATATATATTTATAGCAAAAGGCATAGAAACAATGTATTGGCCCATATTTAAAAGGTGTCTTCCCCTACTACTCAATGTTCTGGTTATACAAGCAAGATTCAAATATCCCAAATACACACACTAAGTATATACTACATATACACATACTAAGTTAAAGGCCAGCCAGGGATACCTTAGACACTATCTAAAATAAAAATGTAAATAAAGAAATTAAATTAAATTAAAATTTTAGCCGGAGAGGTGGTGGTGCACACCTTTAATTCCAGCATTTGGGATGCTGGAAGATCTCTTGAGTTCAAGGCCAGCCTGGTCTACAGAGCAGGTTCCAGGACAGCCAGGGCTACAGAAAGAAATATAGTCTTGAAAATAAACAAATAAATATCTCACAAGTTCTGGCCCATGTCATGCAAATATAAGTCATGCATACAACTCTCTTCTACCCTTTTCCCCATGCAGCCCAATAGATGATGATGATCTATAAAAAGTTATAATAAAAATAATTTTATAAAGCAGAAGAAAGAACTAGCACAGATCTACATGCGATGGTAATTTGGAAAAGTTACCCCATTGGCCTTTAAGGTTTATTCAAAGTATTTTTTAAAAATAAAAAAAGTAAAAAACGTTATTATCCTTCCCAACAAAATTCCTTAGGCCAGATACTGCAGCTGTGACACAAATAACTGTTTCCATCATTGACTTTGCTCTTCTTTCACAGTGTCCCTAACCCACATAAGATCATATATATATGTGTATAGATATATATATATGTACGCATATATACACAGGTAAAACACTTATACACATAAATAAATATGAAAGAGAAATAACAAATAAGTAAACGTAAAAATTTTTAAAGATGCCAACAGTTTTCTCTAAGGACATTCATTTTTCTATTGTATGAGAACAAATAGTGATAGAATAACTTAACTTTGTAGCAAAAACCAAATACTCGAAATTATTCTTGGACACAAGGCTGCAACATAGTTCCAAAAAACTGATATTCACATTGGCTAATACGTCAAAACATACCAGCCACATGGTTGCAAGTTCAGCAGAGTTTTAGATTGCAAATAAAGTAAAAGGCTAGCCAGATCCAAGGGACAAATAGCACCACTGTTGTCTAGGATCATGTGCCAACTGCCCTCTTGCAAGCAGCACGGAGACGTCATCTGTATGTTAAGCTGGCCCTGGAAATATATCATCTGGTTAAGAGCTGGGAGATCTTAGAATGTGTCTCTTTCCACAGACCCGTCTCCGCAAAGAGCTAAATCCCCACTTGTTGATGGGTGAGGAATGGAAAAGAGAAGCTGTCCCCAAACTAGGACCCAACAAAAAAAAAAGATAGAGACTACGTGGAAACGAAGCCCAGGGGTGCCCAATTGTGGAAGCCGGAGGGTGGGGTGACCTCGGCACTGACAACTCCCATGCCTTCCTCCTACCGTCTCCTCAGCTCTCCCAGGCTGCTCTCCTTCCCAGGCCAGAAGCTCCCAGGTGCCCAGTACCCACATTCAAGAGCACCCCACCATCCGCACAGGTAGGTCCCTGCCCTCCACCAGTGTCCGGCCGCATCCCCAACCTGAGGGGCGTGCACGGTCGCCTCGGGGCTCGCTGCTCTCGGCCTTCTTAGGCCGGTAGCCGTAGACGCCCCTCTCCGTCTGGTAACCGCGTCGGAGAAGGGAGACAGCCAGGCAGAGCGCTCTCCTTGCAGCTGCCGTAGTGGCCGAAGCCATGTCCCGTATGGGCCCGAAGACGCTGTGGAAGAATGGAAGAAAACAGGAGCTGCAGCCAAGGCCAGAGCGGGGGTCGCAGAAGGAGCGGACCCTGAATGCACCACGTGAGCCTGAGGATCCGCCCAAGGACAACGCCCCCGGCTTCATTGGTCAAGGGGTCGGCCTCTCAGAGCCAATCAGAGGCTGTAACCTGAGGCGTAGCTACGCCCAGTATCCAGGCTGGTCTGGGGGCGTTTGCAAGGCCAAAGGCCTGCTGGATTTGGACCCTGTGCAAGGCTGGCGACGCAACAGGACCAGCTTTCTGGTACTAAAGTACAACTGTATGTACATCCTGAAGTCTCCGCCTTAAAATTCACCCTCTGCTGGAAGCATAAAGAAAGGATTTAAGGGAAAGAAGAAAACTCAATTTCACCATTTTTGTAAAGTTAGCCTTTAAAGTGAGGAGTTTCGTTGCTGCATTTTCATTCATGCTTTGTTCTCAGTGATCCTTCTTCCTTACTCCCCTGCCACTTTCTTTCCTCCTATAGCCTCCCTTAGGCGCTCTCTCTCTCTCTCTCTCTCTCTCTCTCTCTCTCTCTCTCTCTCTCCTCTCTCTCCTCTCTCTCCTCTCTCTCTCTCTTCTTCCTCCCCACCCCCTTTTGGTTTTTAGAGACAGGGTTTCTCTATGTAACTCTGGCTGTCCTGGAACTGGCTCTGTAGACCAGGCTGTCCTCGAACTCACAAAGCTCCGCCTGCCTCTGCCTCCCGGGTGCTGAGATGAAAGGTGTGTGCCAACACCACCCGGTGCATTTTCATGGTTTTTATACTATTTTATGTCTGTGGGTGTTTTGCCTGTGTACCATGTGCAAGCAGTGCCTGTGGAGGCCCNAAGAGGGCATTAGCACCACAGGAACTGGAGCTACAGGTGATTGTGATCCATCATGTAGGTGATGGGAATTGAAGCCAGATCCTCTGGAAGAGCAGCTGGTGCTCTTAACTGCTGAGCCATCTCTCTAGCCCTTAACAGTCTAGAATCTACATCTGAAGGGAAAAAGAAGCCTTTTTCCTTCTAAGCTTGGCCTACTTTGCTTAACTTGATGTGCTAGTTTGATAGGAATGAGCCCATAAGCTCACAGATTTGAATGCTTGGTCACTAGGGAGTGGCTGTTACTTGACAAGGATTAGGAAGTGGCCTTGTTGGAGTGGGTGGGGCCTTGTTGCAGGAAGTGTGTCACTGGGGTGGGCTTTGGGGTCTCAGAAGCTCAAGCCAGGCCCAGTGTCTCTCTCTTCCTGCTGCCTGCTGACCCAGATGTAGAAATCTCAGCTAATATGTCTGTCTGCATGCCACCATGCTCCATGAGGATAATGGACTAAACCTCTGATACTGTAAGCAAGACCCAATAAAACCCTTTTCTTTATAAAAGTTTCAATGATCATGGTGTCTCTTCACAGCAATAGAACATTTACTAAGACACATGATAGTTTCTATTTTCCCCACAAATGACATGATTTCATTCTTCATGGCTGAATTCTCTCTCTCTCTCTCTCTCTCCCTCCCTCCCTCCCTCCCTCTCCCCCCACTTCGTATGTGTGTGTATTTTAATAACTTTATTCATTCAACAGCTCACAGGCTGATTACATAGCTTGGCTATTGTGCATGCTGCCACAGTGAACACAGTGTGCGGTTATCTCTGCTATATGCTGTCTCTGATACTTTTAGGTTTATACCCAGGAATGGTATAAGCAGATCTTACAGTAGTTTATTCTTAGGGTTTGTTTGGGAATCCTTAATTACTGTTATATTGCTATGGAGAGACATCACAACCACGGCAATTCATAAAAGAAAACATTTAATTTGGGTCTTGCTGTAAGTTACGGAGAATTAGTCAATGACTATCATGGCAGGCCCATGGCAGCAGGCAAGCTGACATGATGCTAAAGCAGTATCTGAGAGCTTACACTTCTATCCTGATCCACAAGCATGAGGCAGAGAGAGACTGTATCTGGCATGGGCTTTTGAACCCTCAAGCCCACCCTAGTGATATACCTCCTCTAACAAGGCCACACCTCCTAGACCTTCTAAAACACTGGGGACCAAATATTCAAACACAAGAGCCTATGAAGGCCATTCTCATTCAAGCCATTACAAACCTCCATACTCATATACTCATTTCCATAGAGGTTATGATAACTTAAATTCCTCCTAACAGCGTATAAAAGTCCCTGCCTTTTCCATCCTTGCCAATGTTTAGCATTTTTTCTTCTTTTTGTTCTTAGCTTTTTGAAACAAGGTCTTACTCCACAGCTCAAGCAGGTACCTCCCAAATGCTGGCATTACAGGTGTGATTACCATGCCTGGTTTTTTGTTATCTGTTTCTTTGATAATAACGTGTTAGTCATTCTGACCCAGGTCTGGCTAAAGATCCTGAGCACTTTTAAATGTATTTATTAGCCATTTATACTTCTTCTTTTGATATGTTTAATTTATATGCAATTTGTTGGTTGGATAATTTGTTGTTTTCTTGTTTAATATTTTTTTAGTTATTTATATATTCTGGACATAATCCCATGTCTGATGAATATCTGACATAGATTTTTCCTCCCATTCTGTTAGCTGTCTCTTCCCACTGGTAACCTTTTCCTTCATTGTTCACCTTTTTGTATAATTTATTTTTATTCTATGTTCATGGATGTTTTGCCTGAATGTCTGTCTGTGTGAGAGCGTCAGAAGCCCTGGAACTGGAGTTACAGACAGGTGTGAGCTGCTATGTGGATGCTGGGAATTGAACCTAGGTCCCCTGGAAGAGCAGACAGTGCTCTCAACTGCTGAGCCATCTCTCCAGCCCCTGTTCTGAACTATTTTAATCTGATACATTCCCATTTTGTTAATCCTTGTCCCTGGGCCTAAAGAAAACTACAAAATACTCAGGGAATAAGCAGTGGGAACTAGGGCACTTAATATCTTCATTGTGTCCAGGGAACTATCCAATTGTTTTTCTTGGGGGAGCTTCAGTTGGTGGGTTTAAAGCAAATAGGCATCTGGGTTTGGTAATGCACATTTAATCCCAGCACTTAGGAGACTGAGGCAAGAGGATGGCAAAGTTGAGGCCAGCCTGGGTTACATGGCAAGACGTCTCAAAATAGCAACAAAAACAAAAGTAAAAAACAAAGCAGGCGGGCAAGCTCCAGACCATGCTCTAACTGGAGGATGGCCACTTGGAGTTCTTGGACAAATGGTGAACAGTCTCTTTAAACAGAAGTGGTAGGAAAGCAAGGACTCCAGCCTGGGAGCTGCAAGAGATGCCCCAAAGTTTTTATCTCTGGCACCAGCTGGCTCCATGCTGGCAAAGTCTACTAGAGACTCAGTCAAGGGTGACTGAGCACTGCTTCTGCTATGAGGACATTAAACTCAGGATGCCAAGGCTATATAAAATTGTCCGCACTTACTTCAGAGATACATCATACCTATCAAATACATGGATATAAATATATGTATATGAAATATTAAAATAACAATGATTACCATTGTTTTTTGCTTATCTATTATCCTATAATTTAGAGCCTTGAAACAACAAACATATATTACCTGAAGTTTTCATAGGTTAGTACATCAGACAGTTTACTTCAGGGTGTCTGGCTCAAGATTTCTTAGGAGGACACTGTTGAGTGAAATTTCTATTCATCTGAAGGTTCACTTGGAAAGATCGATATCCACATTCATTCATTCACATGGAAACTGGGAGACCTGAGCTCTTTGTTGGCTGTTGGACCATTCCTTGCCATGCGAACCTCTCCAAAGTGCACTCAGAAGCAGCACCTTTCTTTTCAGCCTTTGGAAAATATTTATTTGCCAGGTGTGGTGGTGCACACCTTTAGTCCCAGCACTGGAGGTAGGGGCAGGGGGATCTCTGAGTTTGAGGCCAGCCTGGTCTATAAAGGATGAGGGGGTGGAGGTATGTGGAAAAATACCTACATGTAGAAAATAAATTCTAAATGTTAGCTGTTATTATTATATTGAGTTGTTTTAAAGTAGAGAACAAATACACAGAAATTGCCCCATATTAAGTACCCAAAGAATAGTAGTGATTGTTATTAGCTTATTAATATTGATATTGACCTTTTAATGTGAAAACATTAATACAAAGTGGTATCTCTATTTAGATGAGTCTTTCATTAAATAGGAAACAATAGATTGGCTCTTCCTACAGCTTTCATGGGGAAATAGACTATTGTGTCTGCAGTGTAGTACCTTCCAGAAGAAACACATGCTAGAAATGATAACTTTGTCTTTATCTTCAGCAACTGACACACAAAGCGAAACTATGAAATATTCTCTTGGAAAGAAGTTTTTTCTTTTCCCTGTGATTTTTCTCAATGCAACAATATCACTGAGTTATGAACACAACCACTTTGCACTTGGATTTTAAAATATTTGGAAGCAATGATGATAACATGTTGCTAGAAGCAAAAAAATAAGGAAGTTTAAAATTCTAACTTTATGCCTAAAATACGGCACCTGAATCACAAAGTTACAATGACTTGGCCTCTTCTATGAGCCACCAAGTCTCTGCAACCCATATGTAAGACTACAGGTGCATGCACCAGGCCCAGCTAAGATGACAATTGTAAAAATCTCATTTATAATATACTTTGTAAAGAGATATTCTTTCCAAGACTGCAAGAAGAGTGTTTAACTCTCAGAAGGCTGCCTGCTAGAGATGGTGTTGACAAGCTGATAATGAGCAGGCTGTGAAAGAATTCACCAACACAGAAAAAGGCAGAAATAGAGTATGTTAAATATACTGAAGCTGGGCATGGTGACATACACCTAAGGCAAGCCAATCTCTAAGTCCAACGCTAGCTTGGTCTATAGTGCGAGTTCNAGGACAGCCAGGGGTACAGTAGAGAAACTGTCTTCACAGAGGTATTGGAGGGGTGGAGAGAGTTCCTCCACAGGCAGTCAGGCAGTGTTTCAGAGTCATGGTTAGGCGTGAGGGAGCGAGACAGGTATGGGCTACTAGGTGTCAAACTCTTGATGATCTGTGCATACTTATTTTTATTTTATATGTATGGGTGTTTTGCCTGCATGCATTTGCCTGTGAGGCCATACTAGATCCTCTGGAACTGAGCTACCATGTGGATGCTAGGAATCGAACCTGGGTCCTCTGGAAGAGCAGCCAGTGAGTGTTCTTAACCCTTGAGCCATCTCTCCAGCCCCAGAGTGAGTTCTTACTGGGCNGTGGTGGCGAACGCNTTTAATCCCAGGACTTGGGGGCAGAGGCAGGTGGATCTCAGTGAGTTCAAGGCCAGCTTGGTCTACAAATCGAGTTCCAGGACAGCCAGGACTGTTACATAGAGAAACCCTGTCTCAGGGGGAAAAAAAGTGAGTTCTTAGGGTATACCAGGATACCCTACGACAGAGTGCAGCCAGGGCTTGTTAGGGTTCACTTCTTGACCCTGGTCAGAGGCAGCTGGTACTGTGCTCTGAGCTCAACTTGTTCTGAAGTACAATAGCCTTCTCACTGCAGCCAACTGTCTTGAAATGGCACCCACAAAATCTACTCACTGTATTAACTGATCAAAGTTGACAGCTTTCTGGCGGATGTGGGGATCCATCCCTGTAGCTCCAAGGAAGGGTCAGTACTTCAGGATCAGCTCTGGCTACACAGTAAGTTTGAGGCCAACCACGGCCACATGAGATTCCTCTAATACACAAGAACACACAGAAACACCAACATGGAGAGTAGGTGGGNGAGTGGGAGGGCGCCACAGCTGAGCCCATTTGAGGAGTGGTCCTGGGCCTGAAGGACTTTTGTCAGGCACCCTTGCCCATATGGCTGCAATTCTAAAGGGGAGGCCCTGAGCTTACCTTCCCCAATCAGACTGAGGACCTGGAGCCATATTTGGGCCCTACAGAAAGTACTGGGAATGCAGGAGTGTAGAACCTGAAGAAGGAGGGAACAGGGGCAAGCCTGGTGGGCTGCTCCCACCAGTCCCTCAAACAATATCCTCGACAAGAAGATGTGGAGATGGCACCAGTGACTGAGGAAGGTATCGCTGGTCTTGTAGTTGGTGATATCCAAGACCAGGATCCAGGCCCTGGGGTTCCATTGCCAGACTCACCATTAGAGGGAGGATGAGGATACACAGGGAGCCTTAGCACTGAACAGGCACAGAAGAGGTAAATCTGGTGAAAAGAATGTCCAGGGAAAGCCTGCNTGCACCAGGGTTCCTGTCTGGATCCATGGGGGAGATATCAGTGAGATGTGACTGAGAGCCCCTCAAGCCTCGTAGGCATCTCCTGCCTGGACAGGACCACAGCGAGGGCTTCCTTATCTCCCCACATCCCAAGCCACTCCATTCCAGAACCACCACTGAACACTTCCCTGTGTGTAACCACCTTTTCCATCTTTCCATCTTCCTCTTCAAGGCAAACTGAACTTCTGAGAGATCCACTTGATTCAGTTCTGTATGTACGTTAACATTAGCCCAAGCCTTAGCACATATCACTTTGTGACGAACAAAATGTCCAACACAGACACACACACACACACACACACACACACACACACACACACAGGAAAGGTAAGTGTGACAGGGACCAGTATTCAATTGCTTTGGAAATTTTAGTTCTGAATTATGTGTGGACTATTTAATCACAGATAGCCCACAGCAGGGACCTAGAAAGACAGCTAGAAAGTTCAATAGTGAAGAACAATTAGATGGTAGAGAATTGGCTTTCTCACGTTACCTACATCTGCTTTCCCAGAAGATACTCTGACTGGTTATTCTGTGGTACAAAATGAAATGACACTAGAAATCAGAACAGATGGTTACACTTATAAACCTCTGCTATTACTGGCTCCAGTAGCTGAGAAAACTCTTCCTCTCCACCCTGCCCTTTTATTTCAATCTTCCTCTTGAAGTTCATTATCTTGGCAAGGATTCCTAGTATTTGGAGTAAAGGGATTCAGGTGCACTGGTTTCTAAGCAGTGTTAAGACAAAGAAAATGGGGGGAAATTACAGTACTCTTATTCAAATTGCAAAGCCATTTGGATTGAGTTTACTGTTTACATAATGATTTGGCAATAGTCAGCACTCACCAGGCACATACTAGCAGCACTGGTGCTGAGTGTTTTATTTAGAGCCCCACCATCTACTATTTGCAATCCCCAGGAAAAAAGTACTATTAGTATCTTTGTGTTTTCAAGGTCTTGCTATTTCAGGGAAGCCTCAAACTCTCCACTTTCCTTCCTCAGTCTGCTAGGTTCTAGGATTCTAGGCCTGCACCACCATGCCTAGCTATTACTATGACTCTTAAAAACAAGATGTGATTTAACTGGTTAAATTAAATTGAGCTGGAGTGTAGTTCAGTGTAGAATCCTAGACTAGCATGAAGACCCTGGGTTTGATCCAGTCCACGGAGGAAACAAAACAATAATGAAACAAACAAACAAAAAAANCCCAAACTTGGTTATCTCCTGAGCTCTAGTTCAGACAGACACCAATATTCAACCAGGACTTGAACTCATGCTGGACAATTGAATGGTTGCATATTATTGAAGTTTAGGGTCCTTTTCTGTCTTCTTTGCAATGTTTACTCCCATCAGCCTGTTAACTCCACTCCCCCCACATACACACATTCTTTGACTTCTCCCTCCTTACCCAGCTTCAATCCCATGCCCATCATTTTCATCCTCTCTTGCAAATGTTCTCATTTCCCTTTTGTTCTCTTCCTCTGGCATCTCTCCTGGGGACAAAAACATGTCCTCAACCACGATTAAAACGACCTGTCCATTTCTTCCAGAGCAATTGGCATATGTCGTCTTGATGGTTTTCCTTCAAGTTAATGATGATAAATCCTAGCCTGCCAATCCACTGCTAGGGAGATGTGACCGATTCTTCAGTGTGTTTCACGTGTTCTCTCATTTCCTATTTCGCCACCTCGTCCCTCACTCTTCTCATAGCTGCTGACTTTGCTTTGACTATGTCATTAATTAGGAATCTCTGGCATTCATGAGGCTATGGATTTGATGCTGAGCAACTGTCAAAAAGGAAGAGGAATAAAAGAAAAATATGAGCAGATTGAGGAATTTCAGTCAAAGTGCTTGCCACAAAAGAATAGGTACTTGGCTATGATCCCAGCACCCATGTTAAAAACAAAAACTGGGTAGGGTCTGTGCCTGTAACCCAGGCCTGGGGAAGCAGAGACAGGACTCCTGGAGCTGTTGGCCAGGCGGTCTAGCCAAGTGAACAAGTTACAGGTTTAGTGAGAGCCCTGTTTCAAAAAATAAGGTGAAGAGTGATTAAGGAAGACATTTGACATCAACCTTGGGCCTTCACATGTGCACTCACACACATCCAAAATAAGATCAAGGAGAAAGTCCTTCCTAATTTCCCTCCTAATCTACAAACTCACATTTACAGGCGCCTGTTGCCTTTGCTTTGTCTTCTACCATAGAATGTGGTCAGCTTAGACTCAGGGCACCATTTTCTTCTGCACTTCCAAGTCCGTACCTTCATTCTAACACAAGGAGTTTGCCCCTACAGTGGCCTTTTTGCTCTCTTCTACATCATCAGATATTTCCCTCCTGTTTGGATCATTTTCATTGGAATATATCCTACATTTCTCTCTCTCTTTTTCTTTTTGGTTTTTCAAGACAGGGTTTCTGTGTGGCTCTGACTGTCCTGGAACTAGCTCAGTAGACGAGGCTGGCCTTGAAATCAGAGATTTTCCTGCTTCTGCCTCTCAATTGCTGGGATTAAAGATGTGTGCCACCACCACCCGGCCATTTATCTCATTTAAAAAATACATAAAGGAAAAAAAAGTAGGGATACAGTGTAGCTTTGTGATTGAGTACTTGCCGAGCACACGCATTACTCTGGGCTTGACCCCAACACTTGGTTACAAAAATCAAACAAAATTCCACATTCTTTTATGGCTCTATTTTTCCTACTGGTCTTCTCCATAAAATTTTCCAAATATGTCTTTTNCCCCCCTTTATCTCCAAGTTAATCTTCAATGATCCTAATATAGTCCTATCATTTTATTAACCTGCCGTCTGTGAGGCCAATATGGTTCCTGAAATGAGCACTTGTTATTGTATTCATTTTCTCAGTGACACTGACAGTCACTT
>LZPO01055275.1:117477-132148 GCA_001675575.1 Neotoma lepida
GGCCCATGCTCACATGTGAAAAGTCAGAGGAGGACTTTTTATGTCCTCCTCTGTTACTTTCCATGTTACTCTCTTTAGACAGGGTCTCTTTTGGTTTTTCAAGACAGGGTTTCTCTGTGTAACAGTCCTGGCTGTTTGGAACTCGCTCCATAGACCGTGCTGGCATTGAATTCACAGATCTACCTGCCTCTACCTCCTGAGTGCTAGGATTAAGCGTGTAACACTGCCACCAGCTTAGACAGGGTCTCTTACTGAATCTTGAACTAAGCTGGCAATCAGCAAGCCCTCTTGTCTCTCTGATCCATGTCATTATCCTGTGTCTCCCCCTCCACACCCATAGTGTTGTAGTTAGAGGTTTAAGTGGTCAAGTCTGTTTTTCACATGGATGCTGGCGATTAGAACTAATGTTTGTACTATCTTCCTAGCCAGGGAACATACTTTTACTAGAGCCAGTATCTTCACACTAGTTCAAATTGATTTGGAAGTGTTATTTTTAGTATCTTAAAATGAAGTCATATGAGATCTTAGAAGACGAGAGTTTTCCCCCAAAGCATAGGTTTTGTATAGTTACCTCTCTACATAATATTCTTTGTAGGCTAGATTTAACCAGGTCTCTGTGACAGAGTTAGTTGAGAGAAATCTAAAAGTCTGAAACTACTAATAGAGTAGAAGGTGCTGGCCAAACCTTGTTTCTCAGCTCCATCTTTATGCTGCTGTTCTAAACTAAGCTACTATCCTGTCTTTGTACTCCTGCCTGAATGCTGTTTTAGCTATTACTCTTTCCTGAAGAATTCTTTTTAATCCTTCTTAAGAATTATTTTAAGATTTGTATTTTATGTGTGTGAATGTTGCCTGCNTATATTTAAATGTCCCATGTATGTGTATTGCCTGAGGAGGACAAAAGAAGGAGTCGGACACCCTGAAACTGGAGTTATAGACAGCTATGAGCTGCCATGTGGGTTCTGGGAACTGAATCTGGTTCCTCTGTAAGGGCAGCAGGCGCTCTTAATTGCTGAACCATTTCTCCAGCCCTCCTTACTATTACTATTCCTTTTTTGTTGATGTTTTTTGATTGTTAAAGGATTTTTTTTTTTTTTTTTTTTTTGAGGCAGGGTCTCACTTTGTGTCTTAGGATTTTTATTGCTGTGAAAAGATACCATGATCATGGCAGGTCTTTTTTTTTTTAAGATTAATTTATTTATCATGTATACAAAGTTCCATCTGCATGTATGTCTGCACACCAGAAGAGGACACCAGATATCATTATAGATGGTTGTGAGCCACCATGTGGTTGCTAGGAATTGAACTCAGGACCTCTGGAAGAACAGCCAGTGCTCTTAACCGCTGAGCCATCTCTCAAGCCCCTGTGGCAGGTCTTATAAGAAAAACATTTAATTGGGGTGGCTCGCTTACAGTTTCAGAAGTTCAGTCTGTTATCATGATGAGGAGCATGGTGGCATGCAAGCAGACATGGTGCTTGAGAAATAGCTGAGAGTCCTACATCTTGCAGGCAACAGGAAGTTGACTAACAAACTTGATGGTATCCTGAGCATAGGAAACCTCAAAGCCCANCCCACACACACTTCCTTCAGCAAGGCCATACCTATTCCAACAAAGCCACACCTCCTGATAGTGCCACTCCCTGTGAGATTATGGAGACTAGTTATATTCAAATTACCACATTCTAGTCCCTGGCCCCCATAAGCTTTTAACAGTATCATAATGCAAAATGCATTTAGTCCAACTTGAAAAGTTTCCATAGTCTATCATAGTCTCAACAATGATTTATTTATTTATTTATTTATTTATTTATTTATTTATAAAGATTTATTTACTTATTATGTATACAGTATTCTGCTTGCATGTACACCTGCAGGCCAGAAGAGGGCACCAGATCTCGTTACAGATGGTTGTGAGCCACCATGTGGTTGCTGGGAATTGAACTCAGGACCTCTGGAAGAACAGTCAGTGTGCTTAACCTCTGAGCCACCTCTCCAGCCCCCTCAACAATGTTTTAAAGTCCAAAGTTTAAAGTCTCTTCTGAGATTCATGCAGTCTCTTAATTCTAGTCCCCTATAAAAAAAATCAAAATCAAAAAACAGATCACATACTTCCAACATATAATGGCACAGGATATATATTACTGTTCCAAAACATAGGGAAGGGAGCATAGCGAGGAAATATTGGACCAAAGCATGACCGAAAACCAGCTGGGCAAACTCCAAACTCTGCATCTCTGTGTCTGATGTCAAAAGACTCTTCAGATTTCCAGTTCCATTCAGCTTTTTTGACTGAGACACACTTCTTTTCTTGAGCTGGTTCCACTCCCTGTTAGCAGTTCTCCTCGGCAGGTATCCCATGGGTCTGGCATTTTGAACATCTTGGGGTCCCCAAGACAATTCAGGCTTCAACTTCACAGCTTCACACAATGGCCTCTCTAGGCCTCCATTCAGGGACACCTCTGACACATGCCTGGCCTCAGCAGCTTTATTCCATAACTCCTTTCTTTTATGATTAACTCTTAAACCCAGAACCATGTGGCCAAATCTGCCAAGGTCTGCTCTTGCTGGGGCTGGAACATGACTCCTTATTCAATTACATCTTCACCAGCTTCCTGTCCTTCACTGCTTAAGCTTGGCTGTCATGAAATTTGTTCTGTANACCAGGCTGACCTCAAACTTAAAGAAAATTGCTTGCCCCTGCCTCTGGGAGTGCTGGGATTAAAGGATGAGCCACCATACCCAATGATAGGCTTTTCCCCCTTTTTTTCCTTTTTTCCTGTGTAGCCCCANCTATTCTGGAACTCCAGAGATCCGAGTGCCTCTGCCTCCTAGTGATAGTTTTAATGACTTTACCCAAGTTTGGAATACAGTTTAAAATTGTTATCGTTGTCTCTAAAACACTGCATAATTTGTCTCAGACTTACTACTTCATCATGTGTATTATACCTTGACTTTTCTATCCTAAACGTTCAGACTCTGAGTAAGCAGGTCTTGCCTTGCACCTTTCAAACATTACTTATAATATGTTCCCTACCATACCCCACTTGACTTCTTCATGAATATTAGTTTAACTTCCTCAGGTAAGTTATACATTTTCTAAGCATAGGAGTCATATTTTCAGATTTTGTTTCCTCTTAGCATTCAATAGCTTAGTGTAGTTGTGAATGTATAGTAGCTAATCAGTAAATTTGTTTGTTTTCTTTTTGGTACTGGANATTAACCCTGAGTTAATTAATAACTAAAATATATTAATAAGGAGAGGGCCTGAGGCATGCTAGGTAAACACTTTACCACTGACCTACAACCCTGTGCAGTAAATGCTTTTGTAAAGTTCCTTTCTTTTTTCCCTGTATGTGTACNCATGTGCCATGGCAGTCAGAGGACTACTTCTCTGAGAGTTGGTTCTCTTCTTTCCACAGTGCTGGCTCCAGGGATCAAAATCAGGGTAGCAAGTGCCTTTCCCTGCTGAACTATCTTTTCAATCTATAAATACTCTTTTGATAACCAGATGTTATGTTTATTACAGTCAAGTTGTATCTCTGGTGTTTAGAACAATATGCAGCTGATAGTAGGAAATCAGCAAATAATTGTTGAATGAAAAAATGAGTAAGTGTAGTCTCTACATTTGGAGGCAGCAAAAGCTCTCCTTAGAGCTTTGTTACATCTTTGGTTATAGCATTGAGTATCATGATATAAAACATTTCCTTCATTGCAGAATTTAGAGGATAGAAGACATGAAACTGATAATTTTTTAGGTGGTTTGAGTATACATTAAAAATAATTGTTATTTATTTTGTGTATATTTATGTGTATGAGTAANTAAATTTTTGAACTTGAATTCTTAAATTTTATTTTTTTGAAATAGCATCTCTGTCTGTAACCCTGGCTGGCCTAGAACATTATCCCAGACTGGCCTTGANCGTGTATTAGCCTTCCTGCCTCAGTCTCCTTAGTGCTGCTATTACAGGCATGAGCCACAAAAGCACACATTTTCATTCTTATTCTCTCTCTCTCACTTAATAAATAGATTTTTTTTTTNAATCTCAAGGAGACAAGAAAGGCTAGTATGAGGAACTCATATTTACCTATCACTCAACTTCTACAGATCTCAACATTTTGCCAATTTTGTTGAAGTAAGGTTTGGTTCTATTTTATTTATTTCTAGCCATTTTTCCTTTGTTAGGTCCATTTGTTTCCTCTAACCTCTTTCCTGATTATTTCTTCTCTGCGTTTAGTATTTCCTAATTTATTTAGAAATATATTGCTACTAAGTTAATCTTTGTATCAAATCATATTTCAGTGTTACCTCCTGCATAACCCAGGAAAGATCGTTCTGCATATACAAATAAAAGAGAGGGGACTGGAGAGATACCTCAGTGGTTAAGAGCTGGCTGTTTTTCCAGAGGACCCAGGCAGGTTTGATTCCCAGCACCCAAAGAGCANTTTATAACCATCTCTAATTCCAGTTTCATGGGATCTGACCCCTCCTCTGGTCTCCACAGACATACATTCAGGCAACACATCCATACAAAGAAAATAAAATTTAAAGAGAGAGAGAGCTGTGGGGATGGACAGACCTGAATTTATCTTGGAGTTTGAGAGCTTTCTTATGTGAAACCACTCTAATGAACTTTATCTCCTATCTTTAGCATAGATCCTAATAGCATGTAAGCTAGCTAGACTGCCTCNATCCCTCCTTTTTCTTTTTTCCTTGTTTTTTTTTCTTCCTCCTTCCAGTGAACAAATATAGAACATATATATGCTAAATACTCATACACATAAAATAAAATTTAGAAAACAGCAGAATTAAGAAGAAAAGATCCATATTTTTATGAATCAGTAAGCTCAATCTATTTTATAAAAGCCTCTATTTAGTTTTCATTCATATTTGCCAGATATATACCTAAGATTTTAGACAAGTCATGTAGACTTGTCAAACTTGATCTTATTTTTTTTGTAGCAGAATTTAAAAAACTTTAGAGAAGTTATACAGATTTTTGTGAATCTTTAATATTTTTATAGCAGAGCTAAAACATTTTAGAGAAGTTACATAGAGTTTGTGAATCTTTAATATTTTTGTAGTAGGATTTAAAAAGTTTGGTTTTTGTTTTTTTATGTCTGGGTATTTTGCCTGCATGTATATCTGTGTTCCATATGCATNCCTAATGCCCTTGGAGGACAGAAGAGGTGTTGTNTCCCCTGGGACTGTTGTTACAGACAGTTGTGAACCACCATGTGGATGCTGGAAATCAAACTTAGGTCCTCTGGGAGAGCAGCCACTGTTCTTTCGCTGCTGAGCCGTCTCTCCAGCCCTGTACAGGATTTTGAAATGACCTTGAATGCAAATATATTTGTTGTTTGTTTTTATAAATTTTAATTATTTTTGCTATATTGAACCCAAGGTCCCCTGCATGCTAGGCAAATATTCTACCATTATACCCCAGTTTCTTATTCTTTGTTTTTAAACAGAGGCAAAAGAACCAAAGGATAATAAGGAGGCATCAAGTCCTGATGATTTGGAACTTGAGTTGGAGAATCTAGAAATTAATGATGATACGTTGGAGTTAGAAGGCGGTGATGAAGCTGAAGATCTTACAAAGAAACTCCTTGATGAACAAGGTAAAGGGCTATTTCATCAGTTTTTATTTTTTGTTATTTTTCACACAAACCTCTTGCCTAAAAATACGGATCTTTTCTTTTTAATCCTCTGTTGTTTTCTTAATGTTTTTATAAAATTTATTTTATTTTATGTGTATGAGTGTTTGGCATATATGTATATATGCACTATTTGTGTTCCTGGTACTCATCGAATTCAGAAGAGAGCATCAGATTTCCTGGAATTGGAGTTAGGGAAGGTTATGAGCCATTGTCTGTGATGGGAACCAAACCCAGTCCTCTGCAAGAGTAACAAGTGTTCTTAACCACTGAACCATCTCTCCAGCCCCAATTTGGTTTTCTAATTATCTTCTTTCTGTTGTCTTTACTCAGTCACTATGTAGAATTTGATTTAGGTTAGAATCTTACTTAATAGTATGTGACTATTAGCTTTACTGATCATGTGTGTATTACAAACATTTTAATTATAAATATGTTAAAATATTTCTTAAGACTTTCCCAACAACTTGCTAGCATTGTCTTAATATTTTAATTTGTGTGTGTGTGTGTGTGTGTGTGTGTGTGTGTGTGTGTGTGACAGAGAGAGAGACAGAGAGACAGAGGGGGGGTGGCGGGGAGATAGAGATGGATTTCCATGTATATAGAAATCAAGTGACAACCTGGAGTGTTGGTACTTGCTTTTCACCTTCTTTGAGACAGGGCCTCTTTTTTGTTCTGTGCCTCCTAGGCCAGCTACCTGGCCTGTGAGTTTGTGGGGAACCTCCTGTCTTCACCTCCCATCGTCCCATAGAAACAGTGAGATTTACAGATGTGTGTTACAGTGTCTGGCCTCATGCAGATTTCTGCAGAGTCAAACTCAGGCTCTCATACTTGCACCCCAAGTACTTTACCTACACTGAGTTATCTCCCCAGCCCCAAATATTTTGATTCTATTACAGTCTTTATTAGGACTTGCCATAAATATGTTTGAAAGTTACCCTAAAATTGTTGAGATAGAAATGACTAGAATTTCATTGAGTCAGTGTTAATTATGTCTTTTAAATTGAGTTGTTTTATATTTAGTAATAAAAAGTACATTTATTGTTTCTAAATAGTTTCTTTTGATTTTATTTTTAATATCTTGTTTTTGCAGTATAAGGGAATCAAATCCAAGGCCAGGCAAGTTCTATACCACTGAGCTTACATCTCCACCATCTATTGAGTTTGTTAGGATTCTTTTTTTTNAAAGAATTATTTTTATTTGTACATGTATGTATCCATGTGAATGTATGCTACGTGTGTGCAGGTGCTCACAGAGGCTAGAAGAGGGTGTTGGGTTCCCTAGAGCTGGAGTTACAGGCAATTGTGAACTGTCTAATGTGCCTGCTGGGAACTGAGTTCCTGTCCTCTAGAAGAGCAGCAAGTGCTAACTGCTGAGTCATCTTTCCACTCCTTGTTAGAATTTTTAATTAGAAGGATACCTTCTATCAGTATTTATGTTTTGTTTGTTTGCTTCATTGTTTTATATAGCAGATTTTGTTTTTCTATATCAGCAAGAAGAGGGATGGGCATGGCTAGTAAATTCCTCAGGCCTAAATCATACCAGCTAATGACATCTAAAAAAGAGTTTCTTTCACTGACTGTATATAAATACCACAGGACTTTAGTTCTATGCTGTGCTTATACAGTTGGTCCAGCGGATGGATGATAGTGTGCTATGCTTTGGCAGCATCCACCCTCAAAATTACACAGAATGGGGAGGCTTTAGTTCTTTAAAGGCAAAAGTTGGTAGAACTATTAATTGCAGAANGTGAGAAAATAAATGTGAGGTAGATAAAAACTACTAGATTTACTATGAAGCTGTATGAACTTTTTGAATAGTTTTTTTTTTAATTTTTTGTGTGTGTGTGTGTTTAGGATAAAAGTTGTTTATTTATAGTTAGTATCTGAAATATTATAGTGACTTGATATTATGATTTTAGGGATAGCCAATATCCTCAGCCCTCCAGAAGTATTTTACAAAATGTTTTTTTTTTTTTTCTGGACTGGAGAGATAGCTCAGTGGTAAAGAACACTTGTTGCATAACTCTAAGGACCAGAGTTTGGATCCTAGCACCCATATAACATGTTGGACATTGTCTTCATCATGCTTATCACTCCAGTACTCTGGGGAACAGAGATAGGATCATTGGCACTTGGGTGTCAGCCTAGCCAAAAGACGTAAGTTCCAGATCCAGGAAGAGACTGGACACCTGACTCCCCTCTGCCCCTCTGACCCTGTACAGGCGTGCACACTTGCACATATACGTGTGCATCCACCATACCACATATCCTCTAGNTGGTCCATTTTCAGATCACTTAATAGTTGCATACTTTTATTCTTACAATCTCTGTTTATTTTCTTTTTTAATCTATCCAAAAACTAACTTTGTCTTAGAACAAGAAGATGAAGAAGCCAGCACTGGATCTCACCTCAAACTCATAGTAGATGCTTTCCTCCAGCAGTTGCCCAACTGTGTNAACCGAGATCTAATTGACAAGGTATTCTTTTTTTTNAATGAACTTTTTTCCTCTNTTCCCTTTCCTTCCTCTAACTCCTCNTATGTTGTCATTTCCCATACTCTGATGTTCCTGGCTTTCTCTTTGTTACTGTTAAATATATATGTATGCATAAATACATAAATAAAGTTAGGGGGCTTCTTCCTGGTGTGTGTGTGGGACTGCTTCTCCTGCTCTCTGCATCCCATAGTTGCCTATAGTTCTTTGAAAGATTTTCTTATCCTTATATAATTTTACAAAAGCATATAAACTTTGAAGAGTCTTACACTGCCAAATATCAGTGGTTTTTAGGCTGTTGCAGCCATACAGTGAACCATTTTATTTTCAGAGGGAGTCTTTTGTGGGAGTAAATATAGATAAAATTGGAACTAGTTGTACCTTCTTTGTTTGGAAGTGGAAGTAGCTCCAGATTCCTGTTGACCTGACACNCTTCCCCGTCACACAGGGACCTTCAGTTTTAAAAATGTGGTTTTAGATAAGAGTTTCTTAAAATGTGCTGTGTAGATTTCTGGTAGCACCCAAGGCCACCAATCTCTTCATAATATTCAGAGGGCCCCACTTTTTACAGTTTTGGTGTTTACAAACATGGTGAAGAATGTTGCTAGTATTGTACATGAATGAAGGCATTAACAACATTTTATTCTTTATGCCTATGAATTATTTTTAAAAATGTTAACTTTCATGTAATATCCTTGCTAATTCTATAAAAATGAGTGATTTTATTACATTTCAACTTTAATTATACCTCCATATATATGTTTTCTTTTTTAAAACAATTTATTATATTTTTTATTTTATGTGCATTGGTGTTTTGCCTACATATATGTCTGTGTGAGGATGTCAGATCCCCTGGAACTGGAGTTACAGACTGCTGTGAATTGCCATGTGGGTGTTGGGAATTGAACCTGGGTCATCTGGAAGAACTGCCAGTGCTCTTAACCTCTGAGCCATCACTCCAGCCTTATGTTTTCCTTTTGTTATCATCAGTTATTTGTTTTGTTTTATAAGACAGGGGCTTGGTAGCCCAGGCTACCATGGAATTTGCTATGTAGACCCAGGATTGCCTGCCTGGAATTTGCAACCCATCATATTTGGGTTTTTCTAGTTTGTNCTGTTCTAGTTTGCTTTTCTGTTNCTGGGATAGATACTGACCAAAAGCAACTTGGGGAGGAAAAAATTCTNTTTCATCTTATAGGCTACAGTCATCCTTGAGGGAAGTTAGGGCAGGTACTGAAATAGTGCAGGAAGNTGAAGCAGAAGCCATGGAGGACTGCTGCTCACTGGCTTGTTCCTGGGTTCATGTTCAGCTACCTTTCTTATACAGCCCAAGTCCACATACCTAAGGATGGTGGTGGTGTGGGGCTAGTACTTCCCACAATGGGCTGGGCCCCCTGCATCAGTTAGCAATCAAGAAATGTCCATTTGAAGTTTCTTCTTCCCAGGTATGTTAAATTGACAACCAAGATTAGCTATCATGTGTGTATATTCTTCTAATCTGACAAAATGGGCATTTATGTAGAACATTTCTTCTTTTTTTTTTTCGAGACAGGGTTTCTCTGTGTAGCTTTAGAGCCTATCCTGGAACTGGCTCTGTAGACCAGGCTGGCCTCGAACTCACAAGAGATCCACCTGCCTCTGCCTCCCGAGTGCTGGGATTAAAGGTGCGAGCCACTACCGCCCAGCTACATATGTAAAGCATTTCTGTCTCAAGGAAAATACTGTTTTGATTGAGTTGCAAGTTCAGCAAGTTGGCTTTCATCATAGAATGCCATTCTGTTAGGAAATAACGGCCATCTGTGGATATTCAAACAGATATTTAGCAGAAATTTTTCTGAAATTGACAAAATACGTTCATTACTTCAAGAAAAACAACTAAAAATATTTATTGTCAGTGATCAAATTAGTTTCCAAAGCTTCACAGTTTCCTAGTTATTTTCTGAAGAAATGTTTTTCATGGTCTTTTTCTCTGGAAGATTTCTCTGATGTTAAATTGTGTAATTTAAGAATGTCACGTATATTTATAAGTTATACATGGCTGTAAACTATTACTTTATTACCTGTGTACATTGCTAAAAATCATGTATGAGGGTTAAAAATCCACTCACAGTGCAAGATAAAACTGGATTTTAAGTAAATGAACATGACATGCTGATTGATACAGTTTTAGATTCCACATTGTAACTAGCTTTAGGTAACTGTTACATGTCAAATTTTGGTATAGTATAAGAGAAAAGTAATTACAGAAAAAGTAATTATACAAGTCCCACATGGTGGTGCAATCCTATCATCAAGAGACAGATGTAGGATTGAGAGTTTGAAGATAGTCTGGGCTGTATATTTATTACTATATAGTAAAACTTTGTCTGAAAAGAAAAGAAAAATAATTGTGATGACTGAGGTTTTTGTTTTTTTGTCTTTTTTATTTTTGTTTTTTGTTTGTTTGTTTTTGCTTTTAGACATAGGGTTTCTCTGTGTAACCTTGGCTGTCCTGGAACTTACCCTGTAGACCAGGCTGGCCTCAGAAGTCAGAGATTTACCTGCCTCTGCCTCCTGAATGCTGGAATTAAAGGCATGTGCCACCACTGCCTAGTGTAGCCAGTACTTTTTAAAGTACTCCAGCTACTTTTTAAAGCAGTGTCTGCCATTCTNTCACTACTTTATTTTTGTAAATTGTAGATTTTTTCCCCTTAAAACATTTACTGAAAGCCAGTCAGTGGTGGTGCATAGCTTTAATCCCAGCACTCAAGAGGCAGAGGCAGGTGGATCTCTGTGAGTTNGAGGCCAGCCTGGGCTACAAATCGAGTCCCAGGACAGCCAGCGCTGTTACACAGAGAAACCCTGTTTTGAAACCGCACCGCCCCCGCCAAAATTTACTGAAAGACTTATTTCTGTTTTTAAGTGAATTTATGTTTCAGAAACTTTTCATTGTTTCTAATACAATAATTAGCATTAAATGTTGCCTATATAAAAAGGTCTTTAGCTGCACGGTGATGGCTCCTGTCTTTAATCCCAACACTGGGGAGGCAGAGGCAGGCCAATCTCTTGAGTTTGAGGCCAGCCTGGTCTACAGAGTAAGTTCCAGGACAATCAGGGCTACATGGAGAAACCCTGTCTTGAAAAACCGTAAAAAATTAAAAAAGAAAGAAAGAAAGAAAGAAAAGGTCTTTGAGGTTCTGAATGATTTTTTTTAGTGTAAAGTACTCATGGTAGAAAATGTATATAACTATCATTGACATCCTTTTTACTTTTAAATCAAGTTATTCATCTCTCTCCTATTCTCCCTCATAGTGCTTAGAAGGACCCCTTCTAGAGACCCAGAGTTACATAATTTTTCTGTTTCTAGGCTTTCTTCAAATGATTTAGAGACATGATAGTAACCTTTTATGTGATTGAAACAAGTTCTAAATTGGATCTTCACTAGAGTTAGTGTAGTTTTCAGAAAGTTANTAATTGTAGCATTTATCTCTGCAATCCTTTTTTTGACAACAGTAAAGTACCACTTTTGTTCAAAGTATTTACAATGTGATGAATATTAATATTTTAAGCAGTCTGTCCAGAGAACTCTCACTGATGTAGAGAGGAAGCATCCCTCCTAATTTGAGATACTTTTCTACTCTAGTTAGAGTCATTACTGACAGATTTATTGTCGGTAATCTTATAAAATTATTTCCTGATATCTGATANTACAAACTTTAGCGTCTGTAAGCTATGCATGATCCTTTGTATGTAACTGACATAGACCCTCTTGTCTGCTCTCTCTTAATTGCTTCTGTTATTTCTTTTTCCTTCACCAAGACCATGCACTTGTTTGGTGGTAGGAATTGGTTCTCTCCTATTTTGTGGATTCTGGGGATGAAGCTCAGGTCAGGCTTGATGGCAAGTGCCTTTACCCTCAGATCCATTGGCCAGTATATATAATAATGAAAAAAGTTTTATGTTTTCTTGATTCTGGCAACCATTCTAATCTTTTTCTTTAATTTTTTTTCTTTAATTTTAAGATTTACTTATTTTTATGTGTATGGTGTTTTGCCCACAATATGTCTGTGTACCATGTGCATGGCTGGTGCCCACAGAGGCCAGAAGAAGGTGTCAGATGCTCAGAACTGGAGTTACAGATAGTTGTAAGCATCCTTATGGGTGCTAGGAATTGAACCCAGGTCCTCTGAAAGAGCAACCAGTGTTCTTAATTCCTGAGCCCTCTCATCTATGTTGTTGTTGTTTTCTGTGGTTTGTCTAATCTTTCTTAAGTAAATCAAAGACATATTNGTGTTCTNTAGTTACTGTGTTACTGCTCTGAAATCTGCTGATGGAAAAAATATTCCCAGACATGGGTCACTCACTATCCATTCAAATGAATTCTGAGCCTACTTGGTTCATATGTTGTTTCCTTGACAGGAGGTGAATCACTTTGGTGGATAGTCACTCATAAGCAATTCACTTTTGACTTTTTAGTTTCTCTCATAGCTTATTATTATGTATATACCATTTATCCCAAAGTAAAGACTTTTCTTAAGTGACTTCTGTGAGGAATGCCATTCTTTTTTTTCCCCCATGAATTTGATGACCAGAAAATTCTTTGTTTAAAGTAAAACATTGGTTATTGAGTNCTATTTTATTTACTTGAGCATTTGAAATAAGTTTTCAAAAAGCCACTTAATGAGTTGTCAACAAACAAATCCAACTAACCTTACTTGCTTCCCTTTTATCCTTATATGGTAGGCACTGACTGGCCTGGAATTTTCACCACCCTGCCTCTGTCTCTTGAGTACATGAGCGTGTCCCACCATGCCTGGATTCTTGTTTTTAAAGATATCTTCAAATATATCAATTCTGGTAGTTTTTCTACTCTAGTGTTTTTATTCATTTCATGTAAACCCTATGTGTACTAGATACTGACATTCTGTACTTACCTTCTGATATGTGGAACATTAAAATTTTTTGTTATATTTATTTAGTGTGTGTGTGTGTGAGAGAGAGAGAGACAGAGACAGAGAGACAGACAGACAGACAGACAGAGACAGAGACAGACAGAAACAGAGACAGACAAACAGAAACAGAGACAAAGACAGAGACAGAGAGAGCCTGTACTGACTGCTCCAGGGAATTTAGAAGCTAGCTAATGGGAATTGATTCTCTTCTACTGTGTATTAGGTTCAGGGAATTAAACTCAGGTTGTCAGGCTTGGCAGAAAGTGCCTTATCCTTTTGAGCTATCTTGCTAGCCCCCTCCCCCCCAGAACACTTTAACACCACTTTCTGTGTGTGTCCAACTGGCCTTTGATAATTACAGTAAGAAAAGTCTTAGCTGGGCAGTGGGTGGTACATGGTTTTAATCCTAGCACTTGGGAGGTAGAGACAGATAGATCTCTGAGTTTGAGGACAGCCAGGGCTACACATGAAAAGTCTTTATTGCCTTATCTATTTTTCTAAAATTCATTTAGATAGATAATAGAAGGTACGTACAGGCATCCTTCTATTGGCTGGTTCCACCTCTGTAGATTGAACCAACCATAGGTAGTAAATATTTTTGGGGAAGAAAAACTGCATCTGTCCTGAACACATACACTTTTAGGTTGACATTTTTATCTGTATTTATAAAGCATTTACATTGTGTTACTGTCAGTAATCTAGAGATGACTAAAAGTATACGAGAAGATGTGTCTAAGTTACATGCAAACACTATACTATTTTACATAAGCAACTTGAACACCTGTAAATTTGCATATCCTGGGAGATTTCTAGAACCAGTCTCCTTGTGGATACTCAGGGACAAGGTACCAGCTATGTTTGTATTTTCCAAGAACTTTCTAGAATGTAAGTCTTTTCTTGTTTTTCTTTTTATGCTTATATTAGATTTAAGACATTGATGAAATACTAGTCTCAGTTTAGTTCCTAAAATACTGTTTTGGCTGTCCTTATTAGCACTAGTAGCTTTCTTTACTTATGCTAAATATTCTTGATGCAACTCAGGTGTGAGCCACCACTGCCCGGCTTAAAATGGGAAATATATATTTTTAGACTTGTAGAAAGAAAGGACTTTTAGGCTTAATGATCTTGTAGTTTGGGATGTGCTTATTGTTCATAATAAATAAACACTTAAAAACTATTTTGGGATGTTTAAGAACAATTAAAACAATGACTTAGGGTTCCTACTTTTAGTAGCTAAGTCGAGGATTTTTTTTTTTAAGAAAGAAAATTGTTCTTTTTCCTTTAGGCAGCCATGGACTTCTGCATGAACATGAACACAAAGGCAAACAGGAAGAAGTTGGTACGGGCACTCTTCATAGTTCCTAGACAAAGGTCAGTATTTAAAACAGTAATTTGTTGGTAGTGATGTAAGATCAACATTCTTATTGAGTTATTTCTTTAAAATGATCACTTGACTTAGTTTTATTAGTTCAATAGGCATTATTATTATTAGCAGATTCCTAGGACTTTCATTAATTTTTGTTTTGTTTTGCTCTGATAGAAATATTTTCTTCTAATATTTACATGCTATTTTAAGAGAAAATATTC